>UELW01000467.1:427657-510818 GCA_900490495.1 Danionella dracula
TTGTTTTTTTTTTTTCAATATATGTGTTTTAATTTTTCTTTTTTAAAATAGATTTTTTGTTTTTTATTTATAAAGATATGTTGTTGTTTTTGTATTTTTTTTAAATGACACTTCTGATCATGTTTGGTGCAAAGTTACAATGCTTTCAAACATGGTGAGCTAAGGTAGGCTCAGAAAACCTTCTCTACATGGTAAGAGTCCTGCTCAGTAATTAGAAATGATATGATGAATAAACACAGGACGGAACTGATTCCAAACCATTTTCCTGCAAAAATATTCAGCGTACAAGACCCCCTATCTTCTTTACACTAACTACAACAAAAAAACTAAACAGGGCAACTAGTTTCAAACCGTTATTAGTGGACTACTTACTGTGTATGAGTAAAAAAACTAAGATCATGCCCATATATACCAAAGTATTTTTTAAACGCTTTCGTTCTCTTTAAAAAAAATGTGTGTTAGTACTGTAATAAAAACCTCGCTTTTTCCATTATTAGAGTCCTTATAAACAAAGGTATCTTGATCAATGCTGTACAAATCCTGCTTCTAACCCCGAATGCAAAAAAGGTGCATTGACTGCACTAAAACACCAGAACTGCAGCATTCAATAAAATGGCAAAACAAAATTGTGTTTTCATGTAACACAAATCTGTATTGAATTATTATTTTATAGTCATTGAGCCTATGACTGTATTCTCTGACATCAACATGGCCATAAGAGGGATAGAGGAAGAATCACATTTAAAGTACACTAAAAAAAGTTTAGTCTAGTTTAGAGGAGTCTCAACCTTTTCCACAAGGGGTCACTAATCTGCCTTTATTAAAGTAAATTGGGATAATATTAAACATCTTAATTGAAGATGGGGAAAGAGTGTTTGGTGTTGCTCTCATTTCAGCTGAGTAATCTCAAGAAGCTGAAGCACTTGGATCTGGCAGAGAATAAATTTGGGAGCATACCAATCTGTGTTCTGCGCATGGAGAAGCTGACCTGTCTGGACATCAGCAAAAACAGACTCCGAGATCTGCCCGAGGATATAGACAGGCGAGTTTGTCTGTGAGCGAGAAAGAACCAAAGGATTGTTTCAGAGTGCAACGAGAAATGGCTTTTATGATTCTAAAGAACTTGCAATGCTTCTTTCCCTCAGGCTGGAGGCTTTGGAGACGCTCTACCTTCATAAAAACCCTGTGCGGTTAGTTCCCATGAGTATGAAGAACCTAATCTATCTGAAGATGCTGGTGGTCAGTGCAGATGAACTCTGCAGCCTCCCCTCGCAGCTTGTAGACAACCCCCAAATCAAGTGAGAGTCTCCAAATATTAGTACCTCGCTCACAGATCAACAGCTCAACGTTGAGCTGAATAATCTAGAATTTATTTGCGATTAGGGAATGACAGCCGTTCTTCTCCCGGTGTATTTTAAGTTGTCTTGAGTACTATAACATCTGATGAACGAAACAAAGCGAACGTGTATTTGGGTTTCAGGTTGATCCGCTTGTACGATAACCCCCTCGACAAACAGAAAGAAGGCTCAAGTGAGAGAAGCATGGATGCTGAAGCTCAGGACACAGAGGAGAAAGAGTTCATGAAAACTTACATTGAGACTCTTCAAGACAGAGGTGAGGGTCTCAGTTTGTGTGACAAGATCCTTCAGAGGTGTGAAGAATTCTTGAGAGGCCACTTTTATTTCACTTAACCCTCCCTCTTTAAACAAAGTGGTTTGGTGAAAACATGCACGTGATAAAAATATATAAAAGTAATAAAAAGACACCAATAAATCCAGGATTTGGCAAAAAACAGTGACTCTACTGTTTGCAGCTGTGAAGATATCGTCATCCCAGAGTAACAACCAAACAAGTATTTTCACAATTTTAAGACGTTTATTTTGCTGAGCAACTTTTGCAAGTTTCACTCTCTAAGACAAAGTATTGAAATTTCTAGTTCACTGGAAGTGTTGACTATTGGCAAATTGAGTTTTTGTCACATCGTTAAGGAACTGCATCCGACTTTTGGAATTTCCTTTTCTTTTTTGTGCATATGCTTCCCGTCCCAATAAAAGTGGGCAAATTTTATAACTACCATAAAGAAGGATCACCTTAAAAAAGTTTAACCCAACTTGAATAGTTTGCTAACCACTTGTGTTACAGAAACGCAGCCAGCATACACCACCAAAGTCTCCTTGAGCTGCCTCCTGTAGATCCTCCAGCATCAACAGGACACTACTCACCACACCACCAAAGTCTCCTTGAGCTGTCTCCTGTAGATCCTCCAGCATCAACAGGACACTACTCACCACACCACCAAAGTCTCCTTGAGGCTAGATCCTCCAGCATCAACAGGACACTACTCACCACACCACCAAAGTCTCCTTGAGCTGTCTCCTGTAGATCCTCCAGCATCAACAGGACACTACTCACCACACCACCAAAGTCTCCTTGAGCTGCCTCCTGTAGATCCTCCAGCATCAACAGGACACTACTCACCACACCACCAAAGTCTCCTTGAGCTGCCTCCTGTAGATCCTCCAGCATCAACAGGACACTACTCACCATCACCACCAAAGTCTCCTTGAGCTGTCTCCTGTAGATCCTCCAGCATCAACAGGACACTACTCACCACACCACCAAAGTCTCCTTGAGCTGTCCTCCTGTAGATCCTCCAGCATCAACAGGACACTACTCACCCTCACCACCAAAGTCTCCTTGAGCTGCCTCCTGTAGATCCTCCAGCATCAACAGGACACTACTCACCACACCACCAAAGTCTCCTTGAGCTGTCTCCTGTAGATCCTCCAGCATCAACAGGACACTACTCACCATCACCACCAAAGTCTCCTTGAGCTGCCTCCTGTAGATCCTCCAGCATCAACAGGACACTACTCACCACACCACCAAAGTCTCCTTGAGCCTGCCTCCTGTAGATCCTCCAGCATCAACAGGACAACTACTCACCACACCACCAAAGTCTCCTTGAGCTGTCCTCCTGTAGATCCTCCAGCATCAACAGGACACTACTCACCTACACCACCAAAGTCTCCTTGAGCCTGCCTCCTGTAGATCCTCCAGCATCAAACAGGACACTACTCACCTACACCACCAAAGTCTCCTTGAGCTGCCTGCCTGTAGATCCTCCAGCATCAACAGGACACTACTCACCTACACCACCAAAGTCTCCTTGAGCTGCCTCCTGTAGATCCTCCAGCATCAACAGGACACTACTCACTACACCACCAAAGTCTCCTTGAGCTGCCTCCTGTAGATCCTCCAGCATCAACAGGACACTACTCACCACACCACCAAAGTCTCCTTGAGCTGCCTCCTGTAGATCCTCCAGCATCAACAGGACACTACTCACCACACCACCAAAGTCTCCTTGAGCTGCCTGCTGTAGATCCTCCAGCATCAACAGGACACTACTCACCACACCACCAAAGTCTCCTTGAGCCGCCTCCTGTAGATCCTCCAGCATCAACAGGACACTACTCACCACACCACCAAAGTCTCCTTGAGCTGTCTCCTGTAGATCCTCCAGCATCAACAGGACACTACTCACCTCACCACCCAAAGTCTCCTTGAGCGCCTCCTGTAGATCCTCCAGCATCAACAGGACACTACTCACTACACCACCAAAGTCTCCTTGAGCTGCCTGCTGTAGATCCTCCAGCATCAACAGGACACTACTCACCACACCACCAGTCTCCTTGAGCTGCCTGCTGTAGATCCTCCAGCATCAACAGGACACTACTCACCACACCACCAAAGTCTCCTTGAGCTGCTCGTAGATCCTCCAGCATCAACAGACACTACTCACTACACACCAAAGTCTCCTTGAGCTGCTCCTGTAGATCCTCCAGCACAACAGGACACTACTCACCACACCACCAAAGTCTCCTTGAGCTGTCCTCTGTAGATCCCCAGCATCAACAGGACAACTACTCACCTCACCACCAAAGTCTCCTTGAGCCGCCTCCTGTAGATCCTCCAGCATCAACAGGACACTACTCACTACACCACCAAAGTTCTTGAGCGTCTCCTGTAGATCTCCAGCATCAACAGGACACTACTCACCAACCACCAAAGTCTCCTTGAGCGTCTCCTGTAGATCCTCCAGCTTTAACAGGACACTACTCACCACACCCCAAAGTCTCCTTGAGCTGCCTCCTGTAGATCCTCCAGATCAACAGGACATACTCACCTCACCACCAAAGTCTCCTTGAGCTGCTTGTGCCTCAGCATGACATATGCATCAACTGGACCTTACTCACACACCACCAAAGTCTCCTTGAGCGCCCTGCCTGAGATCCTCCAGCATCAACAGGACACTACTCACCACACCACCAAGTCTCCTTGAGCTGTCTCCTGTAGATCCTCCAGCATCAACAGGACACTACTCACCACACCACCAAAGTCTCCTTGAGCTGTCTCCTGTAGATCCTCCAGCATCAACAGGACACTACATTCCAGGTATGGCTCACTCCATATCTGGACAACTGCTCACTTTCACTTTCGTACTGAATTTTCTTAAGCCATTGATCTAATTAGTTCTGTTTAATTAGTAAGTCTGCTTACATTATAGTCACATATCTGATTCATTTCCATGAATGAAGAAGGCCTGAATTTCATCTCAAATTTCATATCTGAATGCAAGTTTTTTTATCACAGAGCAGACACAAATGAGCACATTATGTGAATTGGGTCTCGATTAGCTTGCAGCATAAACAAAGCCTAATGCGAAGATCTACTACTTATGCGGCATGTTTTAATAGATCGCCCCTCAAATTGTTTCGCTCTGAGCCATACTTTTTGTCCACTCCAGTGTCCTACCACACATATAAAGGGAAGTTATTTCCATTTGGAACATGCCATCCCCACTTTTAAACTTCATGCTTGTGTTCCCAACATTTTCACAAACTTTTTATGAATCTTAAAAGTTGTCAAGTTATGCCAAGTTTATTAAAAAAAGCATTTCAGCTCTCCAGAGATGGGCGCATTAGCTGTTCATCTGATTGGTCACTGGGTGATGCTAGACGTTTTAAGTTTAAAAGGAATACATGATTACACAAACATCCGTGAACCACTCCGACTAAAACTTGGAGCAAGGTTTAGATAATTAAACAACACTAAATCATGGGGGGAGGACCAGAAAAACACATGTTTTTGCATTCACTTGTGTTTTTCTTGAACAATTTAATGCAAAGTATAAGAGTGATGTGTCAGAAGAAAGTATAGATATGAAAACAAGATGCTACAATCTGCTGTGGGAAAGCAATGAGCGGCATCTGTCAGCACTGCTCTGCCAGCTTTCATACATCGATTGAAGTTTCAGGTTCACTAAAGTCCACTGGAAGTCTCCACTGGGTGGTTGTTTTTCTGACCTGTTGAGTCCACTGGGCTCCTGTACATTGATTCTTGAAAAGTGTGCAACTCACCGGAGCCCCCTCTCAGCCCTTCAATCTGAACTTTCCCTTAAATCTCCCTCAAACACTGTTCAAGTACTTTTCTTGCAAAAACAACAACAAAAAAAACATTGAAAAGGTGTGAGAAATGCACATTCTTCAGCATGAAAATAATAGGGAGACATTCTTGATATGAATCGATTTATTGGAGCATCAGTCAATGACAACTCAAGTACAGGAATGCTGGATGTGCACTGAAGGCATCAGGGAACCTCATCAGAAGGCAAACCAGTAGCTGCATAGTCATGAGGAATGGCACAAATAGCCTGTTTTGCATTAAAGCGATACTCAAGCAAAAACATATACATTGTGGATTATCGAATCTTAGACCTGCAAAAAATCTTAGTTCTTCTTTTAAGATTTTTAAACTTGATTCCATCAGTAAATATGGGTATGAAATGACTGACCAGCTTTTAGCACGGAAACAGTATTTAAGTATCAAAAAGAAACCTCACCGCACCGCTGCAGTCTCAAGGACTTGTGGAGTGCGCTGAAGTTTCTCTGAGTAGAACTTCGGTGGAGGACCTCAAGGTGAAGAATTGATGAGAGAAAAAGTTCACTAACGGATGAAGTGTTCCTTAAAAAAACAGAGCACACTTGTCTAAAACAACTAGTTTCAAAGAGTTTTGACTTTCTCCAGTCGATACAAGTCCGCAACACCATTTCAAGTGGAGGAATCACGTCAGCTTTAAATGCAGTTCAAGTAAGTATAATAATCGATTCAACTATAACAATTAACACAATTATACTTTGATTAAATAGTCAAGTAACACTTTGTTTTAAAGATCATATATTAGCTGGTAATTAGTGACCAATAGCTGTATTTGATTATGACTACTGATGTGTACACCATTATGAGCCATGTTCTCATTTGTGCCTTGTAGCCCATTTATACATGTTTTCATCTACAAACAAAATAAGTGAGTAGCTTATATTTTGCCACTGCATAGTCTGCCATACATTGAATTAAGGTATAATGTATAGTGTAAAAACAGCAATAAAGGATTTGTATAATAAATTGGGTTTTATTATTGAATCATAACAAAACTATTCCTTGCATTTATTGAGTGTAACTTTTGTATTTTTTTTTGTTTGCTTGGTCTACAGTAAAGTGATAGCAGTGTCTCCGAACGACGGTTGTAAAACGCTCGTGTACAGCAGGAATAACTTCATGATGGGGGAAAAAAGGAAGGCTTTGGTTTGACAAGCGCAAGCGGAGAAACTTTGAGACTCGATGCAGAAGAGCTTACTGAAAAATATTGGGTGGTGGTTCATAGCGGCGAGTGAAAGCTACACCAACATTCATCCTCGTTCAGCCTTGTGCTTTTTCCATCCGTCTCTTCAAAGAACACGCTCAAACACAATTCCAAGAGGTTTTTATTCCAGCGCTGTTTCCAGAGACACCAGTAGCTTAAAAAACCCAGAGGAGCTGAATCAGTGGGAATCAGGTGTGTTTTTGGTTAAGGTTGAAGTAGAACTGTGCAGCCCTCCAGGAATTGAGTTGGAGACCTCCTTCTTAGCTTTCATCGTTACTGTTCATCACATTCTTTCCTTTGTTTAACCGTATTTACCAAAAACTTTTTCACAGGTTGGCTTCTGTAAATCTAAACACAATGGGCGGCCGGCGAAACACCTTTTTGAAATATGTTAGTGGTGCTGATTTCTTGACTGGTTCAGGGTGATTGCACCACCAGCCAGAAACAGTGATTAAGAAAGTTCTGGTGACAGATTTTGGGAGCTAAAAGTTCAGACGAGCTGCAGAGTTCAGGAATATTTGAGGTCTGAGTTATTTGATGGAAGCCCTCCGAGAAGACCATTGCAGTAGTTCTTTTGGGATGGGACCTGAACCTGAGAAGCACGCTCAATTAAGAAAGGCCCGATCTTTCTGATGTTGTGCATTCCAAAACTACAAACTCCAGTTGTCTTGCTGGTGTGGTCTTTGAAGTGTTCATCCAGAATCACTCCAAGTGTCCTGACTGAAGGAACTTGCTGCACAAGTGGGATTGTTCTCAGCATAATGTGATACAAGAATGTGGATTACATGGCTCAGGGAAGTGGTGTAGCTAGAAAAGAGGAGGACCAAAGATGGAACCATGAGGAACCTCGTTGAGCAGTTGTTGATTGTTGAATCTTTTAAATCTCAGGGCAACACTGAAAGAGATGCCCATCGCTTAGAGAGAAGAATCTGGTGGTTGATTGCGTCAAATGCTGCAGAGTAGTCCGGTAGGATAACGACGGATGACCTAGACCTAGCCTTAGCATCTTGCAGTGCACAGGTACAGCAGTCACTTTTGAGTGTCCACTCAAGGATTGAAATACTTGATTGAAGACAACTCATTCTTTGGGTTTAGGCAGATCGCACTGTGCACATCATACTGCCTTCGTTGGCTCTGTATGAATTTAAAATACAATTCCTAATCTTTAATTTAGCCCTGGAACTCATCCCAAACACGCGGGTCCAATAAGTCTGACACAAGGGCCGGCAACCCACGGGTCTGGAGCCGCAAAAGTGTTTGAAAATGGAAAAAGATGGGGGAGGTAAATATATTTTTTGTTTAATATGGTTTCTATAGGAGGATAAACATTCTTAACGTTTTCCAATGCTGTAAAAGTGTGTAGAATAAATATTTAATTTCAACATTTCTGTGCACGAAGGTTTGCATCATAGCCTGCGACACACGCTTCTACCAGCAGGGGGCGGGATGCCAGGCGGGGGCTACTGTAAGCAAACCGGCGGCTGTGTGAAGGGCCCTGGACCCCAAAGAGAGAAATAACTGAGAGAACGGAGGACTCAACGTTTCTTGGACCGAATCATCGTTTTATTGCTCTGTTTGTTGCGCAGATAAGAGGCGCGTTACGCACGTTCCATTTTGACGTTGTTTTTTTTAGAATCTTCAAAATAAAAATTACAGCAAAAATCTGATTTCTTTAATTTCATAAAGCAATGAAACATAATTCATTAATATTATAATGAAGTTACGGCATCGTGGAGTGGTCCACAACAGAGTCGTCACGTGGTGCGTCATTCTCTACAGAAAATTTAATCATGAAGGCTCATTATGTATTTGTAGCCAACTTAGTCATTTTTATAGTAGGCTAATATAGCTAATATAGACACATATGGCATGTGTTGCCTTCATTATAAGGCTTATATAAGGCTTTTAATTTTTTTGCGGCTCCAGACATATTTGTTTTTTGTTTTTTTTGGTCCAATATGGCTCTTTTAGCAGTCTGGGTTGCCGACCCCTGGTCTAACGCCTCTTTGCCAGCGTGTGATCGAATCTGTCAAATAGCGCAAATGTCATCATCTTTGAAGAATGTTTTTGACCAAGCAATTTTTATAGCCGATTTGAAAACTGTGTACGTTTTAAGGTGATTATTTTAAGCTTGTCTAACCTATTCTCTTAACTTTTCAGCTGTTTTAGATCTTACTCATACTGTATTACCTTGCTATCTAAACTTTTGTGGGCGTGTATTATTTTATGCTTATTTGCATATAATAATATGCTCATACATGTATTTGTATTTGTTTGCTGTACGGTGACGTTGAATGCTGTAAAAGGTGCCAGACATGAAAAGCAGAATTAAAATTGAGTGTTAAAGGTTCCCGGTCTTCACAAAGAAAGATAGCATAACAAATCAGAAGAATCAGTTACTAGTCATTAATAAACACTGTTATTGGTCATTATTCATCAGAACCTTAAAGTGTTATCAATATCTATTGCAAGCGGTTTACACAATTTGTTTTAATAATTTATTTTTTTCATTTTTTTTTTGTTTTGCATAAATATATTTATAAGTGAAGCAAATCAGGCTGTTTTGATATCTATAAAACACACACACACACACATTTAATCACAAAATGCATGTTCTTAAACATCAATTCTTTACGAAATATGTTGAGCTTCTTAAAATTGCAAGAGGAAAAAAATATGAAAGATTTTAGAAACAAAAACGATTTCAGTCAGAGAAAAAAAAAGATTAATTTAACTGTACTTTACTATAAAGTACCAATGTGCAAACAAGACGTTTTAATTAAATAAATCACTTTAAAACATTCTGATAGGAAGTCAAACTAAATCAGTAAAGCTGTTAAAAATGCATAGTTAAAAATTGACAATTTAGATAAAAAAAAACACTATTAAAGCATCAAACATCTTAACATTAAGTTAAGAGCACGTTAATAATTTATTGAAGCCATATCTGATCTACAGTTTTGATAAAAAGTCTTGATTATTGACTCTAAAAGTGTTGCTAGTTTTGATCCCAAGGGAATATGTTTTAATCTATTGTAGTACTGTACGCGCTGAGCGCAGAGACCTTTAAAAGAAAGCCGAGTTTACATTCAGAGAGACAGCAGCACATTTCAATGAGGAGGAAGGCACATTCTGTTTCAAAGAGCAAACATTGTGCTCGACAAATGCTCGCTGACATTCGGTAAAACCACGAGAGGTACTTTTGGGAAATGTTTGCTAGTCGTTAATGCTACTGTTAGTGCGTGTTCTGAAGCAGAACCAGGAGGAATTTACATCTTGTGAGTCCTCATCATTCAGAGCATTTCCAAAAATAATAATAATTATAATTATAAGTCTAACTTGAAAGCTTTACACTTAAGAGAGTTTCCAAAGCCATGTTTCCTGTGTTTCAAATGTGAGAGGGCAAACCTTTCAAAATCATTGTAACATTCCAAAACGAAACATTTTGATGTTCTCCCACGTTAAAAAACTATTGTGGATGTTACCCACCGACTTAAAAGACGATGAGAATTTTTGAAAAACACAAATATGTAAACAAAAAACCTCAAACCTCAAGCTTAAAATTTCAAAAGAAAGAATTCAACTTTTTTTATGTTTGAAAAGTGATTTTAAATATGCCATATTGCTTTCAATTGTGTGTGTTTAAAATAAGGAATCAAATAAATAGAACAAATATATAATATAGAACCAATAAAAATAAAATCACTCAGGTTGTCGGATCAAATAAGTTTGTGCCAGGGCCTTAAAAGAACATTAAACTAAATCTTCAGTTTCAAACAGCCAAGCACACTTTCAAACTAATTCACGCTCTGAACTTAAACGTTTACAAATACTTTTTGAAGTTTTGAGCATTTTCATGTAAAACAAGTCAAGCGTCAAAATGTTAACCACATCTCATTCCGCTCCCGTGATGCGCTCCTGGTTTTATGCAAGTGAACCTGAACTCCGGCGCTCTACAAGCTGCTGTCCAGTAGCAGAGGCTCTTGGTCCTCGTCGCTGACAGGAAGTGATGACGCATGGCTCCCGGGCTCCGCCCCCATCGCGTGAGTGCTGCAGCTCTTCACAGATGCTGTGTGCTGAGCTGGAATGAAAAGAGCCACCAGCAGCGCCAGGAGAACTGAGCAGGCTCCGAAGAGGAACGGAGGGCCGGGGATCACAGACTTCTGCAGGAGAACACGACCCCAAACCAATAAATTCAACCATGGCATTGTTTTCGCTGTGTTTTCCAACAGCGTATTTATGTATATTTCCTTAAAATACTATTAAATGATTCACACCAAGAGAGGGCCGAACCTACAGCAGCACCTCTCTAAAAACTTTAACGTTATGTCAGACTAACATTATCAGCATGTATTTTGAAGGTCTAGATCAGGAGTATTCAATTAAAACTCAATGAGGTCCAAAAATTTTAAATGTCCTCCAAGCAAAAAGTCTGGACGATCTAGTTGTACGTTATAGCTTATTTAATTTCCACATTTGTATAAATAAAATAACTCCCAGTCAATGATACATACAGAAAAACCAAATTTTTTTGTAACTGAAACTGACATAAAACTAATAAAAGAGAAACAGAAGCAAAAAAAAAAAAAAAAGCTGATTTCAGGGCACAACACTTACTTTTCAAGTAAAACACAATACTACAATTTTAAGTGGAAATAGAAACAGAACCACTTCTTTGTATTGTTTTTAATGAGATAAATGGTCATGTGACTGCCCTGCGAGCATCTTGGTCGGAATGGAGTCAGTGACATCCACAGCAGATAAACAGCTGCACATTGTCGAGCCTGGAATGGCACTGTTTTTTTTATAATGTTCATTTTATCATTTTATAAAAAGCTGACTCGGCTGTCTTAAGCACTAATTCGCAACAATCCCATCACTGAACTGCCCCAAACCCCCAAAGCTCTCAGGGAACGTTTCTGGGCTGTTAAAGAACGTGTGGTACGATGTAGTCTCGTGGATCGCTCATACTGGGCCTGCAGTTCCTTAGTTTTACACACTTATGTAATTCAGGGGAGGTGTTTATGCTAATGAGCTGCGCTTAGTTTTATCGTGACACTTTTAATTATAACTTTTAGTTATAGTTTCAGGGAAAATCATGTAATCTGTTTTGGAACTGCTTTACAGAAGAATGAACAATTACTTCTCCTTAAAACTACTGTTTTCCACATGGACCTTTCATTTTTCATTTTCAAGCCTTTTTGCTTGGCTAAATCCAAGGGTTGGTTTTTGTTTGGTCAGGCGGCATATTTATAAAAAACGATTTTTCATTTTGTTAAGTGATACTTCCAGTCCTGAGGTATGTCCATTTATTCATTATTATATCATGCTTATTTTATGTAAATCAACTTTTTCTCTTGTTTTTCTCATGGACTCTCCTATTTGGAAAATAAAATCAGTTGGTTCAGCATTGCTTGCCTGGGGTTAGTTTTAGTTTCTCTTCTCTCTCTTTGTTCTTCGTTTCATGAACTTAAAGTTGCTGAACTTGAGCTGGAGATTTTGCTGCCACACTTTCCTTTTATGTTGCATCTTACCCTTGACCAGTCGTAACAACTAGATTAAACATGGCATAGTTTAAATCTGTCGATGTTTTTTTCGTCCTGGGGGGGTCGCGAAAATAAACAGAAAATTAACCGAAAATAATTGAGAAACACTGCCATAAGCCATTGTTTTTGGGTCAAAGACCAAAAGTACGAATCGCATTAGTGTTGACACCAGATGCATGTAAAACCAGGCTCTTAACCGGTTAAGGCAAGGAAAACTGAAGAGAAGGACAGGCTCTCACCTCTTCTGGGTTTGGAGACACTGGATTGGACTCCGCTGGATTAAGTTCATTCAGCTCCACGTGGAAGAGGAAGAAGATGAATCCAAAGAGTGCTGGACCCAGCCCGTTACAGAGCCCCCGAATGCCCGTGATCATGCCCTGAACCGCTCCTGGAACGGATAGGATTTGAGTTTTAGCTGTAAACTGCAGAGGGTTGCTGTGAGGCTTGCTCACCCTGCTGGTCCTGGTCAGTGCAGCTGGACACCAGTGCACTCACAGCTGGGAAACTGATGCTGGAGAGAGCCGCCACGGCTCCAGCCGCCCACATCATCCTGAGAAACACCCGCATGGAGATCATTAGTCACATAAGTCCAGGGTCTGTACCATGAAGGTGATTGAACAAACTCTGTATTACGGGATCTTTTTTGATTTGAAAAAACCTAATTGTTTCAATCAATTGTGGCTAAATTGGTAACATGATGCAGGCTTTGATCCTGAAGCCATGATTAATTCATGTTAAGGACTGTCGTCTTTTTTCTGCGGAGCAGCAAGAAGTTATAGTTGGAAAATACAATTAAGATTTAAACATATATTTTTGTGTCGTAGTAACACTGTGGCTGTTGCCAAAACCAGACAAAATTATTGGCAGAAAATTGCTGATCGTTTCAATTGCGTAAGTTAAAGAAGCATCATGCATTAAATGCGTATGATAACGATGACATATGTTTGGCGTGTGAATTCCAATATGTTTTCTCGTTTATGTAATGCTAACGTGTTTATGGTTGTATTCCAAAATAAACTAAATGAGCTTTTACGTTTAAATTTAAAAGGTGAACGTCTATATAATTGTTTTTCTTTTTTTGGAATATGTAAGCCAACACAAAACGATCTTGGCAGCTGATTAAAGTAAAGGTCTGGAGCAGGTTAGGTGAGGAGCAGGTTAGCCGTAGAACACACCGTCTGTGGTACAGAAAGTCCATGACTTATTCTTGTCACATTCTGTATGAGCGGTGGAAGAAGCTCCCAAATGTAAACGAATCCTTCTGTGGAGGAAGGAATCTGTATCTTTCAAGCAAATAAGCGTCATGAGAGCAGATTAGCCGTGTGGCGTAAGTAAGAAGGTGACAAAGACTGAATAAATCTTAGATCCTTTCATAGTACCCAAAACCCCAGATTGGTGCAAACTAGCTCTAAACTTAATCCAGTTTCAAGGTACAGGCTCCAGGTCTGTTCTCCACCATATAAGTTAATCTTTCCTGCATCATACAACAGAACATCTACTCAAAACCCAGCCGGTTTAGCTGCAACCTCAAGCGCTTGTTTGAAAGGTAGAGGTGTTTTCTGCCTCTATGCTCTCCTGTTTAATGTCTCCAGACTTCCGGTACACTAAACATGTGCTGTTGCTAAGCATTGTGGAGTATCGATATCTGACTGAAAAACTAGATAAATAGTTGTTTAAGTGAGCGTTTCCCCTGTTAGATATGGGATCATTTTTAACATCAATATGGCTGAAAATGATTGGGGGAAACTCAGCTCTGTTGTGTTGTGGTGAAGAATTCAGTTTCAAGTTTAAACTTAGGAAGTATAATTGTCTCTCTCACCAAGGCTGAGAGCCGAAGCCGTACCAGGCGAGCTGGAAGAGCTGGAAGCCCAGCCCCAGCAGAACCGTTTTTTTACTGCCCATCTTCTTCATCAGGATGCTTAAGAGCAATGTCTGTAATTAGCAAAACATCTTCGGATTATCTCAAATCGTAAAATACCAGATAGACCTCAGAAAGACTGAAGTAGTTGTTTAGCACCTGAGCTCCAATGGACAGGATTCCCACCATAGCGATGAACCCTGCAATCGCTTCCGGAGAGAAATTGATCACCTGAAAGTTCAAAACAGTTGCCTTTACATAAACAGCAGCAAAGAAAAGCAGTAAACAAAACCTCAAAACTGTGCTTTTTTTCTGGCCATAATTTTAAATCTATCTATCTATCTATCTATCTATCTATCTATCTATCTATCTATCTATCTATCTATCTATCTATCTATCTATCTATCTATCTATCTATCTATCTATCTATCTCTCTATAGATCCTTCCATCTGACAAAATAAAAAAACTTTTTTCTTAAGTAGAACTCGGACATAATTTCAGAGTGCTGGTAGAAAATGTCTGTTTTGTTGACCTGAAGCGCTTATTTTATTTATAAATACTTCCTTGGCATTATTTTATGAAAAAAAAAAAAAAAGATTCTGCTGCAGCTTTGCACTGAATAATCAAAAACAAATTGTTGAATGTTTCTTGATTAGGTTATTTGAAATGTACAATTATGCAGTTTAATGTAATATTTAAAAAGTCACTTTTGAAGCCAACTGATTGTACTTCAAAACATCCAAGTAGAGATATTCATTGCTTCAAACCAAATGTATTGTTCCAGACGCTGAATAAAAAAAAGAAAATTCAAAACGATCGGTTTTTCTCTTGCATGCTTCCCGGGTGTTCACCTCTATGCTACCACAGTCCTCACTCTGCTTATCTCTCTTCAAGCCGTCTGTGTTTGCTAAAGGAAGCAAGAAACCTGTTGTTAAAAGCTCAAGAAAAGCAAGTCAGTTGTGTGGAACTAGCCGTTTTGGATGACGAGCAAACCAGGCCTGCTGCAAAGTCTTCCAGAAGAGAGTACACCTCTGAAATGCAAACAAATCTGACTTCTTTATTTCTATTCTCAGGTTGGGTTAAGTTAGTCGAATCTGCCCTAAATTCTAAGCTTTAAATGCTTTTGGTCAGAAGACTCCTTTGTGGTCAGTTCTTTCTCCTAAGCTTTTACATGAAAAATCTTTCGTCAAAGATTAAAAATCCTTTTTTAATGAAAAACTCAATAGTCAGTAATTGCCATCAATTAAATTTATTTTAAATAATCGATTAATTAAATTAATTAATTTTATTAATTAATCGATTAATTAAATATATTACAAAACATAATAATCATCATCATAAAGTAAACTAGTACTCATCCAATGTGCATAAAAGTTTGTTGGTTTTCAATGTCCTTTAAGTTTTTCTCGCTCTGCTTTTAGTCGTCCATCATCAGCTGTCCTCCTGCTCCGGAGACGGCGCCGTCTTCTCTCCTCTCTGTCTGCTCAGTGCATGTCTTCATCTTTTATACCCGTTATGACGCATTCCAAATCTAACAGTTAATTGGTTCCTCATCTATGCTTTCTCTGCATGTCCAGGACATGTCATGAAAATATGCACTACTTCTTCTGTCCACCAGGCAGGCTCACAGATGTCCTCTCTTACAAGAATATCTCTCTTACAAGCACGTCCTCATTTAGTACCATTACTCATGTAATGTCTTTAAATTAGGCATGAGAATGACGTTATAAAAGGAAGGAGAATTCTTGAAGTTATTGAACAATAAAAAAAAGTTATCTTTTACATAAAAATTAATAGCTATTGAATTATTTATAGCTCTTACATGACTGATAAAGTTTATATTCCAGAATCACCCTGAGATTCTTAATCAGATTTTTAGCTGCTAATGAAGCTAAGCTAGCTGTTCCCAAATGAGAGTCTAAGCTTTGCCTTTATTTAACCAAAAAAAAGTAATTCTAACGATAGTTTGTGTTACCTGTCCCAGATAGAGGAAGAAGCTAGAGTACTGTCCGGCCTCAGGAAGATATGACAGAAATACCGTCACACAGATCAGCAGCACGCTCGAATCTTTTCCAACCTTCCTCAGAGACTGCAACAAACAACATGATCCTTATAGCCTAAAATATTATCTGTGAAGCACCCTAAACGAGTGAGTGAGGCTCACCGTGAATGGGTCGGCTTGGCTCCAGGAGATGTGCTTGTGAGTGATCTTTTCTGGGAGGCTCTCTGGCAGCAGGACGAGGATAAACAGGATGTCCAGCACAGAGATGATGGTGGCCAGCAGCACCACCACGCTGTCTCCGAAACGCCGTGAGAGGAAGGCTCCAAGAGCCGGACTCGTCACCAGAGAGGCTGCGAACGTGGCTGACACCTTCACACAGACGGGGCAGAAGTTTCTAACTTAACTGGAACTACTAATATTGCTTTAGTTTTTGACTTCCTGATGGTAATATTTGCAGAATCTTTATTTGTGTTCTATCTTTCTTTCCTGTGTTTTCAAACTACCCGTGCACAGCATAATCCCTAAATGACATCTTTCCATGAAAAAACAAAAAATGCAGCTCTACATAGTCAAAACAGAGCTACCGGTAGTCCTCCAATGCGGAGGTGCAGCGTGACCTCACTATTCACCTCTTGCGCTTTAATCACAAATCTTGCAGTGAGTCTGGATGAACAGCTGACCTTCAAAGACCCTGTTAAGGAAGTCGCTTTGGAGAAGGGCACGTTCTAAATGTAACGTAAATGTAGCTGGAGTAACTAGTGAAAGTGACGTGAAAGTGCCCAGTTATTAAAATATTTTATCATTGACAATATCCATCTATCATCTTGCCAAACACTATGAACAATCGTTTTTACCCAATTCTCTTATTCCGCATGTCTTTGTTCTTGTGGGGGAAACCGGAGCACCCGGAGTAAACCCACACGATCACGAGGAGAACATGAGAACCGAGACTCGAACCAGCGACCTTCTTGCTGTGAGAAAACTATTTCCAACTATAAGAATGTGTCCAACCGGTAACAACAGGCAGATGATGGCAGGACACAGCTAGGATCCTCGATGAGCCGAGATCGGGCCTCTGTCCGAGTGATCGGTGGATAACGCTTTTATATCTTAATAAAATCATGAACAGAATCATCTAAAAGTGAAACAAAACACAGACCACCAGATATTGTTAGCGCACCAGCCGACCGGTGCCACCTTGAACACACATCAAAATTGGGGAAAAGCACATAAACAATAGAGGCACAATTCAGCAGTATTAAAATGGGCCCCACTTGCATCAATAATTAAATACAAAACCAAAATGGCCAAACATTTCCATTTGACTGTATCAGCAAATAAAAAAATGATTTACTGTTTTTTTTATATTAATATTGTGTGGTTATACTCCCCCCCCCACCCCCCACTGACCAATGAAATTCTTACTTTGCGAGTTCCCTTCATATGATTTTCTACAAAAACTAAATTAAATTATTAAGTATAGGTCTCCTCAGAATGCTATTGGGGGCTTTCCACTGTGTTCTGTACCCTTTATGTTTGCGTAACCATTTGGATGTGGTTCTAAAAGCGGACTGTGTTGAGTGATAATTTTTCTAAATTAAAATAAATATGTGATGTGTCATTCCACTGATCTCTGATTGTTAATCTATGAGCTCAACGACTGGCAAGAGAGTCTGTAGTGAACTCAAGTACTTTTCCTGTGTTCCTCCTCTTGTTTCCATCATTCACCTCTTAAACAAAGCGTCGTAAAACAATCAAACACCAAAAGAAAAACACCAAGCAAGTGGAACTGGATTGATGTGGGAGAGTGACTAAAACAAGCCCACTCAGAACTGATCCTGGGGGCCAGTGTGAAGACAAAGTCAAGCAAAGACAAACCAAGCACTAAAATCTGATGTAAAAATTTCATTATTAACTTAAATTAGTTGACTTAGAACTTAGTTCTGAGATGCCAGTGTTCCAATATAATCAACACGAAGATCTCACTTATTTAACAAAAGTGTTGCGCAAGATGATGCTTTTTCTGCTCTGAAGCATTACAGAAAGAATTCGAGTTTGATCATTTCAGGACAAGTTTACAACATTACACTGGAAGTGTTTATATATATATATGGCTTTATTTTAAAGTAGATCCATTAACTTAATCACCCGCTGAAAATCCTGAATAACCAGTGCGAGGAGATCTGTGGACTCTCTTTTAGCCTGTTGTCATTGTTACAAGAGCCTAACGTTAAAGTACTCTATATAATAAATGACAAATACGCTCTTACCAGCCCGTATGCTGTGCTTCTTTCCTGCTCCTCTGTGATATCTGCCACATATGCAAAAATAACAGAAAACGTCACGGAGAAGAGACCAGAGATTGACATTAAAGCAAAGAACCACCTGTTGAAGAGAGGACAATAAACAAAGTAAAAAAACTAAACAAATATAAATCATCACAGGATTTAGTGAGCTCATTCATGTACAGAATATTCTCCTTCAATAGGAATTTCAAGAAGAAGCGTCCAATCTATGCATTTGATCTCATTGTGAATTGCTGAAAGTGACTCCTGCAGATTTCAATTTTAAGAACTACGGTTTTCGCGTTGAACACCATCTAATGTACTGGAAACTTGGCTCGCGTTAACAAAACCCGGTTCTTATTTTTGGATTGGTTCTTAGCTGGTTATCCTGAATTCTTTACATTGTAACCGAGCCCTGAATGGGTCGGGCTCAGAAAGTCTGGGGACCATTCTGATAGGGTTTCATTTCCTTGATTTGTTGCTAAAATCGATTTAAAGTGGTCATAATACGATGAGTTACAGCAGCACTTGACAGCATTGGACTATACTTGATGGTAAGTTTCCATGTACTAACATGGGCTTATCATATGTGATAAAGTTCCCAAATATGCCAAAATATGCATATCCTAGGATAGCACAGCAACTTTATTGCTTAAGCTTCAATGGCATTGCTTTAAAAGCCCTGTAAAGTGATATAAATAACTCATTAAATAACTTTAATGTGATAAATAGCATGCAATAAATAACATTACAGCTCTAATCAGTAAAATACAAAATAGTAAGCAAAATGTGTTAAATGTTGTGCAAAAGGTCATAGTAAAAAAAGCTGTTTTTATACTAGTTTATATTACTTATTGTGCGTTAAAATTACAGTACATGGGCAGCAACGCACCTTCTTACCACAGCCTTTCTTCTCTGCTCTGTCTCCCTCAATGTACAAAACTCTCTCTGTCCTCTAGAATATTACATTGTTTATAATAATACACATTATAGACCTTTATTTTGTCCCACGAAACTAAAATTTTGATAATGCACTGGGAGTCAAGTTAATTGGAGGTTTTTTATGATTAAAGTATTGGAATACCTTCGAGTTAAAGTGTGAGAAATATTTTAACACATATTTAAACGACTTTAAAAATAATAGTTTCAAATAATACGTATTCTATTCATCCTTAGTGTATTCTAAATTACCAGCAGATTTAAAACAGTGATTCTGTTTCTTGCTTTAAAGCACTGCTACTTATTTTTGGCGCACGCAACAAGCTGGAGTCACTTGAGAGTCATGTGATGCTCACACAAAGGCCTGTTTCACTATCGTAGTGGGGACGCTCAACAGACTGATTTAGTAAGACATCAAACAGACACTCCCCCCTTTTCTCTCTCTCACTCTCTCTTTCCCACCACTCCCACTCTCTCTCTCTCTCTCTCTCTCTCTCTTTCCCACCACTTTCACTCTCTCTCTCTTTCTCATCACTCTCTCGTTCCCATCACTCTCACTCTCTCTCTTTTTCCCACCACTCTCACTCTGTCTCTCTTTCTCTTTCCCACCACTTTCACTCTCTCTCTCTTTCCCATCACTCTCTCTTTCCCACTACTCTCACTCTCCCTCTCTTTCCCACCACTCTCACTCTCCCTCTCTTTCCCACCACTCTCACTCTCTCCGGCCGTACCAGGGGCTGATCCTCATCAGCGGAATGGGGGCGCAGGTGAAAAACACAGTCAGCAGCAGGAAACTCTTTCTGCCCCAAACATCAGACAAAGCCCCGATCAAAGGAGCGCTCATAAATGACAGCAAGCCCTGCAAACACAAGATTTGATCACTTACTGGTTCGTCATCGGCCTTCTATGATGCTCAAGATGATAGCTTTTACAAAAACTCTATACAGACAGAATTTGAGCAGAGAGTCTGAGCTTCTAGCACAGCCAGAACACAGTGGAAAAGCATCTGCCATCTTCCCATCATACCTTTTTTTTCGTTATTAAACAGTCTAAAAAGAAAACCATTTTTGAACTGACGATCATTTATAGAGAGCAGCTTTCATACTATGAAATAGCAACCAAGGCAAGTTTATTTGTCTAGCACATTTCGTACACAGGGTAATTTGAAGTGCTTTACATTGGAAAAAAAGAATAAAAAGAAAGTACATTTAATAAAATCAAGCATAAAAAAGTATTTTAAAAGCTAACGATGGTGAAGTGCAGAGATAAAATAGTTGTTGGACGTTGGTGCTCAGTCGACAAAAGCGCAACTAAACAGGTGAGTCTTTATCCTGGATTTAAATTGTGACTAAAGTGTTGGCGCCCCTGATCTCCTCTGGAGCTGGTTCCTCTGTGGGCCGCAGGAGAACTAAAGGAGGATTCACCCTGAGTGGAATTAACCCGGGGGAGATCTCATTTATCTGATCTGAGGATCTCCGCTCTCTGTTTGGTGTGTATTCTCTGATCTTCTCTGTTAGGTGTTTAGCTGCTGAGTTATGTTTGGACTTATATACGAGCAGCAGAACTTTAAAATCTATTCTGAAGGAGCCAGTGCAGAGACTAAAGAACTGGAGAAATGTGTTCTGACGTTCTAGTTTTGGTTAGAACCAGTCAGTAGTAGCTTCTGTACAAGTACCACCAAGTAGCTTCAGTAACATGATCACTTCAGTGCGGTCCTTCAGTGTCATAACAAATAGAAAATAATCCTTAAATACACACTCATGTTTAAATATTTCGGTCACAGATCCACATAATTTTTTATTTTGTGGTATGAATGAGTGAACTCAATGCATCCAGCACACATTTGAACATGTATGCGGTCGATCATCTTTGCACGTCAGTGTACAAAATCGGTCTATAAAACCAATAAAATGCGACAAGCCAAAACTTACAAAATGAATTAACCCTTAACCAGGGTCATCCCTGCGGCTCTCTGATGGTGAACTGAACTGTCCTTTCGTTTACTGCAATCTCAGGATCACATGGAAGATCATTAAAAACATATCATTTGTTCGAAGAGCTCCCTTTTGTGAATTGTTTGTGTGGTTAACGTAATTTGCACAACACGTTTGGAAAAATGCAGTGTGCATGGCTTGAGTGCATGAAAAACCTTCTACGTTGTTTTCTGGGGAAGACACAACTAAAGTTTCAGACTTCAGTGTGCAATGACTCTTAGTGTGACTGACTCTTGGCTGTTGAAGTAGGAGCTTAACTGAACACACAATATAGTTTCTCACATTTATCAAAATCAATCAATCAGTTTTTATCTAGCGCTTCTTTAGCAATTGCTTTCAAAGCAGCTTCACAAAGTCCCCATGAGGATCAGGTAGAGCAGACAGGAGTTCCCTCTAAGAGGGGACTCCCGCTGACTGAGGCAGGTGCTAATCACCTCCCCAGCATAAAGAACATACAAACTAAAAATCCATCGATGAACGGTTTGCCGGACCTACATGTCTAAAACAGACCTACATGTCTAAAAAGCTAAGTGGTACGCTACTGATTAGAAAACGCTCACCTTGACCCCTTGAATCAGGCCGTTCATGAGAAACGTGTGCTGAGGAAATGTTTCACGAAGGACCTGGAGTCAAGAAAAAAACGTTAAGTGACGAGAAAAAAAGTAACAGTCTTTATTTGCTATAAATTATTGGAAGGTGGTTCTTCACTTTTGCTGAGACAACTATTTGAAATGTAATTATTCATTTCTAAAAAGCAGTTAAGAAGCAGTAAGAGAAACAAAACAATAAAGTCTGTATAAGTTTTGCATTAGATCATGCCGAATCAATATATGTTTGCATAATTAGGCTCCAATCGGCTGTCAGTAAAAATCATTTGTTTAACTCCTGAGAACTCAGATGTTTGGCCTCTTAATCTTAAATTGATTTGGAAAGAAGCGTCCATCATCAGTCACCTCAACCCTTACTTATATCTTGTGTTTTACTCTGTTAATAAGCCGGTTAATAGGGGTTTTAAGTTATAGAGGTTTTAAGTTAAACAACCATGAATACTTTCATTTTAATGCCTCTGATGGGTCTGATTTGCTGATGTCTGTCATACACAATTAAATAAAGTACAGCTTTTAATTGTTTCTGAGTGTTTTTTTTCACACTCTAATAACATTCAACCAACCTGTTTTACATAACAAAACTAATTTTCTCATGATATGATCAGCATTTTATTTTAACCATTAGTAACTTTTGTCTGTTAACATGGCTTAAAACAAGTGCTCTTAATTTGTATTTTTATTACGATCTGATTACATATGATTAAATTGCAGAAGTGGATAAAAAAACATGTTTAATCACTCTCAAATATGGAAAAGGAAACAATATCTGTGTTTTTCACAAATCTAACTTGGAGAGATATTAGGAATAACGAAAAATCTACTTTCTTCTCCATTAAATTCCTCAAAATCACTTTCCGTATCAGTTTTTTTATTTTGCGGGACAAAGCAAACAGAGATTGACTGACGGTGAGCATGGGGGTGGTCAGGAGACCCCAGGCGAAAAACTCCAGGAAGATGACGACGACGGCATGGCAGACCTTCGCCCGGCCCACAGAGCGCTGTTGAACAAAAACAGTGGACAATATTCATTAAAACCCAACATAAGACTTTTTAGCATGTTTAAAGATTGTAATTTGTTGCAAAAAGAAAACCTGAATTGAGAAGTTTACATCTTTACGTAAAGCATTTGTGTTTATACAACAAAAAAAACTACATTGTGGGGGCCCAAGATCTGCTTTCTGCGACTCTCTTGCCACCCTTGCTAGGACTTCCCAGTTGTGCGAGACAAAGAACATGCGGTTGTTCAAGAGGCGTGAAGGAGACAACGTTTTCTGCTTATTTTCCAAATCAAGCAAAGAGCTTAAATCACACACATACAGTTCAGTGTGGTTTAAGATCTTGGTGTTAAGAGTGTTAATGTACTGCTCCGTTGTTTTATTAAGCCCTGTTAAAGTGCATGTTGAAGAGTGCAAAGCTTTGAACATTTACTCTTTCTTATTTGCTTTCATAAAAATGAGCTAAAAACCTTGTCGAAAAGACGTACTGTTTAATTCTCCCATAATGATCAGCATGTATATACGCATCTGAACTACTTGCTTATTGAGAGAGGGGCGTGCAAGAAAATAATACACGAAAAACTGTATTGAATTATCTCGGTCAAAAAAAATTATACTACTTTCTGCATCTTTAAAAAGAATGATGCATTCAGGTTTGATGTAGGCTGTGTCCGAGTCACACTAACAGAATGTTTTTGGTCAAGTTATAAATAAATGTACAGTGATTTGTGCATCATCATATCATATGACAGAACATGACAAAATACACATGACAGAAAATAAAAAAAGTAAGAAACAAGTTTCCCTCAACTAAAAGCGTTAAAACCCCGGATGCTACAGGGCATAACATTAAACAGTCACACAAGCTAATATAAACCATCTAACACACAACTCCCAGTGTTTTCAAACTCATTTGTAATAACGTTAACAGCTACTAAACAACAATAAGCAGCACTTTACGATCATTTCCGGATTTCAAAAACGATTTTTGAGTTTCACTCACTCTGAGGTGTTTGATAAGCATTATTCCTCTTCCGGACCTTCACATTGTTGTCGATACATCATTCATGCTGAACAAACACCATTTATGAAGAATATTTTAATATTCTCTTCCACTTTCTAATGCCGACATTCCTCAACACACACTTCCGGCCTTCAGCTTCCGGTTTCCGTTTGCGGGTTGTGTTTGCTACAAAAAAAGTCCCCAATCAATGAAATTTAGATTTTTAATTTTATTTCTTAATAGCTCATCAATACAACAATATAAATATCAGCGTAATAAACACTTATCTCAATGTGAATAAATATATTTCCCATGGATTGGGTAGCTTCATTATTCTTCCAATAAAATATAAAAAAATGTTTTTAATTTTTTTATTTTCTGGAACAATAAAATATAATAAATAACATAAGGCAACTATTTGATCTTTAAAATAGAGTGTACTTTTAAAATGTAAAAATATTATTAACATGAGAAAAGTTAACCGCTTAAGTAAATATTAGTCCTCTTGATAGAAAATGGAAAAACCCTTTTTTAAAAAGGGTGTTATCACAAAAATAAAATTATACTATAGATACGCGGGGTAAAAAAGATAAATTGAAAGTTTTAATGGTCGTTGAATGACTTTACGATCTTTTTCCGTTATCAGATCTCCAGGCCAGATAGAACTCACGGGCGCTCGTGTGCGCGCGCGCGTCCTCGTCACGCTGTCCGCGCCGTCTTCGCTTCGTTCTTATACAAGGGATCAAAAGAAGCTCAAAAACACCTAGAAAAGACTGAAGTCTAACACGGACGGAAAGGTGAGGTGTGTGTAGTTTAGCGAGTGTGTTCGAGTTGTGTGTGAGTTCCGTCACATTGTTTTGTAGATCGCGTGCTTAACTTAACTCCGAAATAACAACAACAGCAACTCTAAAACTAGCTAATTAGCATGTGCACGCTTGTTTTGTCCACTTTTGGAACTCCGGTGGACTTTGTTCCTTGTAATGCACGTCAAAATAGTAACATTTCTATAGATCACAGAGATTATATAACTCAAAAAGTGCATATCAAATGAGCACAACATGCAACAGAACTCTTAAGCAGCAATCAGTTTTGTAAAAAGAATAACAGTGGCTGCAGCTACATGAAGGTTTTTCATTAACACGTAAAATATTTCATTTAGGTCCCCAACAGCACAAATGTTATATTTAGTTGCTGTTGAAGAAACCGCTTACCACAGAAACTCTACATTTTGTGTAGAGTTCTACTGTTTTAATGGTTTAAGCTTTTTGCACATTTGTGACCAGAAAACGCAGATCACAAGTAAGTGCTTAATTGCAGCATTTCAAGTGAGAGAAAGTCAGTTCACTGCTCATCTGTCATGTTAGCATCCAGTCACGTCAAAGCAAAGGTGAAACGTACATCCAGATTTGAGTTTTGGTTTCGTTGGTATTCGATCTAAATTCATTCTAATGCGATTGATCATCTAGTACACATCGTTTAGATAAGATAAGTTCAAATGTGAACACTAGAACCTTAGAGACCCCATTCGAGAGAACTGAAACCCAAAATTTTTGTCGTTTCTAGTGCGGTCTGGTTGTTATACGAATGCAACACGGATCAACCTAAGGATTCTCACTCCTCGCCATTTCTCGTTGGTTCACCAACAGCGACAACACCCCTAAAACAGCATGAATAGTTGACGCCCTCAAATATGCCTAAATTTAATGAATCTAGATTGTTTTTTAGTTGTGCAAACTACAATTTAGCTTTGTGGATTCAGGAGAGCGGGAAGATCAATAGCACCTTGATGTATTTCTTTTGAATCGCCCTTTAATGGTTAGAGTTAAACAATGTATTGCAAAATGACACATCTTGACCTTGGCACATGGCATCACCAGGTTCTTCGTATTACCCTGCAGTGATGGTTTGGGTTGTTTCCTCACCAACATTTTCTCAACAAGAGATGAACTTTTATCTCCAGATTGACAAAATGTTCTGGAACAAATGCTCTGCACTGTAACATTGTTATGACTGCTGACTTTCTTTTATCAGTTTGTGGAGCATCAGGCACACCGTCATGAAGAGAAAGAGCTCTCACAAGTAAGTGTTTGGAATATTTTGGATGTCCCTCAGTTTCGTGGATTGAAAGCTTTTGTTTTTTTATATGCTAAGACAACACTTCAATTGAGTTTAGTTTTTATTCCGGTATATGTCTGTTTGTGTGCATGAGAAAGAGAGACTTGAACAGAACCTCACACACTAGAGCAAGGGAAGGGAACGTGTGGCTCTTTTGATGCCTACATCTGGCTTGCAGGCTTATGATCGAAAAAATATTATGGTTAAAAATATTAACACATTGTTGTGTTTTAAATCCATTCGTTGCCTCCTGCTCAAATTCATGGTTGCGAGGGGCTGACGTCAATCACAAGTGTCCTTCAAAAACAAAAACAAAAACTATTGGATATAAACATACACAGTTTGTTATGAGGTCCGGAAGTAAATTTTCCTCCTTTTCACCACATAGTCAGCTCGTTAACTGCAGAAAGCAATTTATTGAAGAGATGTTGAGGTGTCTAATAAGTACTGATAATATTGCATAGAAGAAACTATTACATTTAAAGCACCATTTGTAAAACTACATTTGTAAGTCTATGAATTAAGATTTGAATGACAGACAAACCTATGATCATCTTTAACTGTCTCACCTGTTTATGGTGTTCAATTAATCCTTTAATCTTTTATACCTTCATCCTTTTTATTTCTATTCTCAGGTTGGGTTAAGTTAGTCGAATCTGCCCTAAATTCTAAGCTTTAAATGCTTTTGGTCAGAAGACCTCCTTTGTGGTCAGTTCTTTCTCTTAAGCTTTTACATTAAAAGTCTTTCGTCAAAGATTACAATTAATTTTTAAATCAAAAACTCGATATTCAGTAATTGCCATCAATTAAGTTTCTTTTAATGAATCACTTTTTAATTATATTACAAAACATAATAATCATCATAAAGTAAACTAGTACTCATCCAATGTGGAAAAAAGTTTGTTGGTTTTCATTGTCCTTTAAGTTTTTCTCGCTCTGCTTTTAGTCGTCCATCATCAGCTGTCCTCCTGCTCCGGAGACGGCGCCATCTTCTCTCCTCTCTGTCTGCTCAGTGCATGTCTTCATCTTTTATACCCGTTATGTGACGCATTCCAAATCTAACAGTTAATTGGTTCCTCATCTATGCTTTCTCTGCATGTCCAGGACATGTCATGAAAATATGCACTACCTCTTCTGTCCACCAGGCAGGCTCACAGATGTCCAGAGCTAACATTTGCCCTGCTTATTTCACCTTTCACCTAGATCTGCTCTTTGCACGCAGAATGCAGCTCAAGAATACCTCTCTTGCAAGCACATCCTCATTTAGTACCATTACTCATGTAATGTCTTTAAATTAGGCATGAGAATGACGTTATAAAAGGAAGGAGAATTGCAAATTCTTGAAATTAAACAACACATCTAAGTACCAACACCTGCATGAAGCTTAACTTTGCCACCAGCAAAAACTTGCAGCACCAGAAATCGCGTTAATGGTACTGTATTGATCATTGGTTGGCAACACCATAAGAACTTTATAGTGATAAAAAGACTTATTGTAAAAACTTATTTAAAAGGCTTGGTCTTCCCCACATGCCCACATTCACCTACATTTAGTTTTAAACATTTATGGCTCTCGTGAAATTAAAGTTTGTGATGTTTATGGGTGCTCTCGTTGGGGGGGATCCTTGCGACTTGGTCCCGATCCTTGCGCTGGAGGAGTACTTGTGGGGAAAATTGTCTTTTTGTCCGTTACAATTAACAGTCGTTCATTGCTCTTCTTCGCTGTGAAGTAATGTTAGCATTCTCAAGCACGAGGGGCAGGGAGGAAGTGTTGAGTGAGCCAGCTGAATAAAGGGCTCCTAAGTCTTACTTTCTCACTTTGTCTTTAAAAAGGCGAACTATTACTCAGACTTTTTTTTTCTGAAGAGTCTTCCATCTTCTAGTGTACTTACCTCATCAGACACAATCCTGTTTATTTCTTTCATTCATGCACATTATTTCAATCATTTTCTGGAAGATCAGGGAATTTCTCTCTGCCGATTGAACATAGCATTTCTCTTTTTAAACAACTTGTTGGTTTCAGCCTGGAAGGGTCTTGTGGTCTTTTATGTCTCTGTTTGGTCTCAACTCATGTGTTGTCTTAGGCACAAGCACAGTCCTCTGCACCGTTCATTGCCACCTGCCTCGCACAACATTGTGGGTTCTCGAATTGAACACCGCTGGACAGAAGATGGAGATAACGGTGCTGTGTCCGGCTGGAATGGCACGGTTCTGACTCAGGTACAATCATCCTGCATCTAAACAAGGACTTGCTCTGTTGAAGTGTGACCTCTTGTTGACAAAAGATGCGTGCGATGCTTGAAATCTCTCAGGTGCCAGTGGACCCCTCGCTCTTCCTCGTGAAATATGATGGTGTGGACTGTGTCTATGGCCTCCGGCTCTTCCAGGACCACCGAATTCAGAACCTGAAGCTTCAGCCAGGCCGGATCCCCTCGCTTCGGGTACGAGATGCCCAGCTCGCCCCTCAGCTCTTGGGCCGCTCCGTACTACACCTCTTTCAGAGAGAGGATGGCTCCAGGGACGAGTGGAAAGGCTTGGTTCTGTCCAGAGCTCCCAGCATGCCTGGCTGGTTTTTCATCACTTACGAGAGAGACCCAATGCTCTTCATGTTCCAGCTGATCCAGGACTACAGGGACGGAGATCTCAGGATACTGCCTGAGACTGGTGAGAAAGCTCTTAATATATGAAGAGTGGATTATTAGCAAGACAAAACTGATATGTTGTATTACTTTACAGGAGGAATGGGAAGCATGTCGTAACATTTCACAAAAGTTATTTTGGGTTATTACAATAAAAAATGAATATCATTATCAGTTAGTAAAGCTTTTTGAAGTTAAATCAAATCAGGTTTTGTTGAGAAAGTCACCATCATCATCATCATCATCATCAGCCAGCCATGCTTTCATGTCGGAGCTTATGTCTCTCTGGGGAACAAACACTTCTCTCCTTCTGGGCTCTGGTCACATTTAACATACACAGATACGCAAATACATTGGGGAACCCTTCCAATCAGATTCATTCAAGTGTGCTTAGATAGCGATCAGCAACTCTCTCCAAGAGGGGTAGCAACTACTGAAGTACCATCCAAAATGCGCTCAAAGTTCCGTAAATCTGAAGTCAAATGATACCTAAAACACCTTACTGAAATCACAATAATCTGCTAATTATTTTCAGCCACATTTGAATAGTAATTCACAAATTCAAATAAAAAAAATATTATATGATAATCTGATTATACAGAGACTCATTGATAAATTATTATTTTTTTCAGTACCAATGTTACTATATAATGTCTCCACACATGAGTTGTCGTTTTATCTGAATATACCCAAAATACTACATTTAAAAACAATAATCATCCACACGTACACGGTTATTTTGTAACACACACTTTTTTTTTTACGTGGCTACAGGGTGTGTCCACACGTAACCGAAGCCGCATATTCACTTTAACCGCGTTTGAAATTGCTGGACAAAGTTATTTTTTTGGGGAAACGCAACTCAATCGTTTCTGTGTGAACAGGATAACGGCGCAAATTCTAGTTCAAACCGAGTTTGAAGGAGTTATATGAGCTCTTTAACGCAGCATTTTCTCAGAGCTCCATATGGTTAAAGGAGATGAAGCTAGGGCTTCTCTGTGCTGAAGCAGATCTTCTGAAAAGTACAGGACCACACAAGCACACAACATATTTATTTTGTTATATTTATTATTCACAGAACGGATGCGTCAAACTGCAGCAGTGTGTTTTATTGCTACAGACGCGCTCACCTCGTACACCAGTTTTGAAAAACTTTGAGCCTCAGACAAACGAGAAAGTTGAGCGAGTGAAACAGTTGTTGGTGAGACTGGCTAGAGAATTTTCGTTTATAAAAAACGTTATTCTTGTCTTTGTGTGAGCGGTATTTTCCAGCCATTAAAAGGAAGCGCTGAACTCTGAAGAGTCTCGGCGAGAAGCCGAAAAAGGCTTCTGATTGGTTGAGTTAACCTCAAAGGGTGAAGAGTCTGCTGCCCTCTACTGTGTAGACAAACTATTTGCAACGTTTCAGAACGTTTTGCCTGGTTTTGTGTGGATGCAGCTTTTGTCTACCCGTGCTGGTGTGGACGCAATTTTTTTTTTGTAAACGGGGTAACAACATTTTTTTTTTAATAACCGGGTACGTGTTGGCAGGGCCTCAGATTCATTCAAGTGAACTTAGGTGGGAAATAGCGATTAAGAACTCTCCTAAGAGGGGTCGTAAAGAGGGGGTTGTAAATAGCAGGTACTTGGGAGATGCTGGAAACTGAAGTTCTTAAGAAACTGAAGTCAAATGATCCCTAAATCACATTTCTTAAATCCCTATATTCTGCTAACTATTTTCAACATACTACCTTTTGCCTTCAAACTAGTAATAAATCCTATAGATACATTTGCACAAAGTCAGGATTCCATAGGATTATAGTATAGTATGACCAACCACTTATACTAAACAGGCGCCAGTGACCATCAGTAGGTTGAAACACAGGCCCGAACTGAAGTAGAAACAGCTGTGTGGGAGGTTGAAAACTGGGTGAGGATCAGTCCACCTCTGCTAGCGAGGACAGATTGAGAAAGATTTCTCGGCATGGCAAGATTGAAGTAGTTCTTATTAATCACAAACGGTAACATCGAGGATCATAGAAGCAAGGAAACTTAGTGCAGCAAACCTTAGATTCCCAAAGCTACAATTTACAATACGTTTAATAAATGTTTAGCACTAGCGCTGCACCAAAATAAAAATTCTTGGTTAAAAGAGAGGAGACAAAGGCCATTGCATTTAGTGTTCACTTTGTACTGACCTGCCTAAAGTCACTAGTTAGCAGTGAAGTAGGCAAGAAGTTCCAGCTACTTGCAGCCTACTGCCCAAGAACTAACCAGGCTCAACCCATGAAATACTTTCGTTTGGTTGCAGTCATGTTGATTTAACTGAACCTTTTAATCTCTGTGTTTAGACTCCGGCTCGGCTCCGCCTGAGGCGTGTGGGGGGCTGGTGGGGAAGCAGGTGGAGTGTGAGAACTCTGACGGAGGACTGAAAACAGGAAAAATCATCCAGCAGGTGGACAGCAAACCTTCAGTGCACCTCGTCAAGTTCCACCGAGACTATCACATCTATGTCTATGACATGCTCCCATCCTGAACGCGCTCCTCTTCCTCCGTTTGTCTCGCACTGGTCTGAGAGTCTGTTGAGTTTGAGAATGAAGTTTACTTCTGTTTGTAGCAAGTAGATTCGCAATGTTTTAGGCAAGAGTTCTACGCATTTCTTTCCCTCTGTATAAAAGGCAGGTTCTTGGATCTAACATAATGTATGTAAATATAACATCTTTCTATCTTCTTTTTGTCATGTTTAAAGGGATTAAAACAGTTATTCTCACTCTTTGGGGTTAGTCTGTCTACCTTAATGGATTGAATCAGTGTTTCTCAATTATTTTCTGTCGCTCCCCTAGGAAGAAAAAACATCTCTTGCCCCCCGCGCAACTATAAAGAGTATTATTTGTCTTTAAATTTGTTTTAAGTACACCTCTGCATAACACAGTATCCTTATTAACGTATAAGAGAAAAAAGAAAGAAATATGGTCCAACTTACAACAAAGAATAGCTTTATTAACTGTAGCAGAAAAGATTTAAGGTGCATCTGAAATGTAAAAAACATTAAATCCTTAATAAAACTATAAACATTGTTTGGCTGATCGTGATTGCTGACAATATTCGGCATCTTTTCGCTGAAAAAACTCAAGCAGATTATCAGTGTGATTGGAGTGTAATGTCTTTAAGTGACTCCTTAATTTATTTGGCTTCATGCTGTCCGCTCCCAACTTTTTTAGACTCAGTAAGCACACCTGTCTCTCCTCGTCTCCCACCGCAGTCACAGTGAAGTCAAGCGCTACATACGCGTCGTCATATTTCCTCGTCTTAGCTTTCGGGAGACTTTCGTTTGTCTCTTTATCTCCTTCTCTCTCCGCCTGTCTTCTACACTTCGTGTCTACTCTTCATACTCTGCCAATGAGAGCACCACTGCCCCCTAATGTAGTGGAGTGGTATTGCACTTTATTCTAAAACAGTAAAAAAAAATAAAAAAGCATGTTCCCCGAGGTCAAACCCCCTTAACGGAGCCTCACTATTTGAGAACCACTGCATTTTAAGGTTGTCATTTCTCTTCATCAATGCTTGTAGCTCTTCCACGGCTCTGAATGGTTCTACAACTCTCACATCTGATACCATTTCTATTATTTTGGACATTTTCAATCTCCCCGAGAGTTAATAAGTGGCGTTTCACCATTTAGTAAAATTTTCAGCTATTCTCGCTATGTGGTAACAGCACTTTTCTCATAAGTCTGCTAGAGCTGTGAAGACAATTCTCTCTTGATTTAAAATAGTAAGAAACATGAATACTGCACCATCAACTGTTTTCAATGTAGTAATAGATTAACAGTAACCAATATGAATCCATGCTGTTCTGAAATACTTTTATTTTGTATTTTTTTTTTACCTAATATAACAAGTTTGGCACCACCCAGTTTTTTGCAAGCCACGCCCTAAGCCAATGTTCTGAAGAGGCAATCACAAGACATGATTTGATGAAAGGGCTAAAGCAGCAAGCGTCACATCACATCATGCAAAAACTGCTTCTGCGTCACTGATATATTTAAATTACAAATTAGTAATTTGTACTCAGAGCGGTGGCGCAGTGGGTAGCATGATCGTCTCGCAGCAAGAAGGTCTCTGGTTCGAGCTTCGGCTGGGTCAGTTGGTATCTCTGTGTGGAGTTCTCATGTTCTCCTCGTGATCGCGTGGGTTTACTCCGGGTGCTCCGGTTTCCCCCACAAGAACAAAGACATGCGGAATAAGAGAATTGGGTAAAAACGAGTGAGATTGAGTGTGTGTAGATGTTTCCCAGCGATGGGTTGCAGCTGGAAGGGCATCCGCCGCATAAAACATGTGCCAGAAGAGTTGGTGGTTCATTCCGGTGTGGAGACCCCGAAAGGAAAGAAAGCCGGCAAGATAATGGATGGATGGATGGATTTTGTACTCATCAAAAAAAATGCACTGCATGTATGCTGGCAGAAAAAGACAAAGGCAAAGTTTCAAAGGCACAAAGCAACTGTTTTAAAGAGTTGTTTAGTGATTTGAAGGCTTTGCGCTCAGAAGAGAGGGGTTTTCAGACCAGCGCTCGATGTTTCCTGCTCTAGAGCTTGAGCAAATTCCACACCAGAAGGAAATAATTAACACTGTGTGGGAATGCATGTCAAAAACTTGTTAAATAAGTTAATCGCGAAGGGAGATTAGAGCAATCACTTTTCTTACCTTTATCTCAGAATGGACTTTGAAATACAATTAAGCTAAACATGTAAATGGATTCTTAATGAAAACGCAATTTTGCGCCTTCTAACTGTGACCAAACATATGAAGGGTCATCTTGCTACCATTTTGTCTTGCATTCATTTCTTTTCCATTTCAGTGATCCTTTTTCAAATTCATTTTCAAACTTGTAAAGCATTAAAATGGGAATGCAGTTACATACTAAAACCACCGTTCTAAATAGCAAATTAAAACATTTGTATTGCGTCAAACTTTGCACAAATGTAAATGTTGCTACTTTTTGCTTTCATTTTTTTGTATTAACAGAATGACAGTCACAAATTAAGTACCGTCACAATTCAGTACAAGAACAGAGAGAACAAGCCAGAGGGATTAGAAAAACAAAAAGAAAAAGATGGAGAAAAAATACAATCATTCTCAAATGTTGTGAAGCCCAAACAATTGAACAGTTTTCACAGCCTTCTTATTAGTACAAGAATCAATTGAACTAGCATAGTCTTTTATGTAAATGAGGAGTTCACTAAAACGTGGTGATCTGTTTATAACTCTCGATTTATGGACATCAAATTTTGTTCGAAAAATAATTACGCTAATCAGGTACAGGCTAGACTCGAGCAAGTGGATTGGTCTACTGACACAAAGCCAAATAACACATTTTCCCAGAACAAAGAGAGTTAACAGAGATAGATAACAGAGATAACATCTCGCCATAAAAGCCTGCTGTGAGGACAGGACCAAAAGAATTGATTCACCGTTTCTGCAGCGTGTTTGCAAAAAGAACAATGTGTCCTCTTTAAAATATTTGTGAATAATGTAGGATAAAACCTGTGAAGCATTTTAAAAGAAACGTATCTCACTTTTTGCTTTTGTGCGCTTCTCTGTGATGAGAGGATGACACGCGGTGGGCGGGGCTTGCGGGTGATTGACAGGAGGAGGGACTGACCTCAACATCATCCGATGTGAAGTAACCCGAGGACTCGTTTATAACGTTTATAACACTTTCATCACATCACCTCAGAAAACTCTCGTTTCTCCAGCGCTCCATGTCAGCCGGGACACCAGATCCACCGCAGCAGCAGAGAGCTCCAGGTTTCCTCGCTCGCTGATGAGATTATCCCGAGCTCGACTCATCTCTGCGCGTGTTTAGCACGTTAAAGAGGCGCAGAGTCGAATAAATGTTCTTTTGTAAGTTCTACAGAGGAAACGCCAAGTTAGCGGAACTGAAAATGTTCGAGAATAGAGGACTCGTCAGGGTTTGTGTGGACGTCTGCTGTCTGCTGCTCGGTGAGATATCTTTTTTTTATCTTAGTAGTGCTTATATTAGTATTAAAATCATCATTTCTTCAGAGCTTCTCCGTGTACGCAAGAAAACGTCACTGGCGAGAAAATTGAAACGACGTTGCATTTTCTGCGATTCGATTCCAACGAGTCGGTTCCTTTGAACTGTTCAAACTCGTTCTCGGTGTGTTCTGCGTTATTTATTATCCTTATCTTAAACACTACAGTATTGCAATCAAACGAGGTTATATGATGAGGTTTTGTATTCATAAACTGAATAAACAAAGCCCTAAACTTTAGGATGTGATGCTGACTGGATGGTTCGTAGTAATATAAAAGTAAAAGAAAGAAAACGTTCTCAATTTAAAAATGTACAATATTTATAAAAAACATTAGAATGCCTGTATCCTGTCTAGATTTAAATTTCAAATAAAAATACCTTTTTGTCGTTTGAAAGAAAATTATTAAGTTTTGAGCCTTCTTAAAGGGAGTCTTCCAAAAGTTTTAATTAACTTTGTTGTCAAAATCATATGGTAATGATTTGACGAGAGGAACAGAGTGCAGCAATGCGTCTATGCACATTTTAGCTTCAAATTAATAGGAATCATTTGGATTCAAAAACAGATTGTCTCTCGACGCATCTCATTTGCCAATCTTAACTCTATGCATTTAGTTCAGTAGCCTGATGCACCACGCATTTCCTTGGCATCATCATTACTCCCTTTAGAAGCAGATTTCTGTGTGTGTCAGGCATCAGCATGCTGTTATGTTGTCCAACAACTCGAGCTGTCAAAAAAAGCAGGGCTGAAAAAAAATCAGTATCTACATCCACAAAAGTTTTTTGTAAAGTTGCTCATTTTCAGAGATTGCTTCTAATAAAACCATGCACATTGTTTGTCTGTAGTCTTTGTGGAGCAAGCAAATGTGAGTTAAAGCGTACTAGACAAAGGGTGCACAGTGTGAATGCAATATATATGCGCCCAAATGGCTAGATGGGTAGGTGGAGAGGAAATTTAGAAACTAAATGTCTGAGAAGCACCGTGGGCAGACAGCTTGTGAAGAAAAGGGGAATTGGTCAAATCAAAAAAGATTCAGGGAGGAGACAGGGGAAGGAGGCTCATCAAAGAACTCCCCTATTTGCCTAATTACGTTAAAACGAGTGACTTTCTCTTTATTACTTATTTCACATCTTATTTAAACACATGCATCATATCATATCCACTCAAACCACTGTTCGCTCTTCATGTTGAATCTGTAACTGCTCACGAACTGAGTGTGTTAGGTGGAGCAACTCAACAATGCAGGAGCCATGACTGATTCAATTGTGGCGTGTTGGGATGCCAGAGTAATAGAAAGACCCTGACACAGAACATAATCTGTGTTAGCGCGCTAATGTCCGACAGTGGATGGAAATCTTGTCAAATAAAGGTCATCAAGTCACGTGAGTGGGGAGAGGAAACTTTAAAGTAGTTTTTCCAATTTGTACGACAGCTGAAACGTCACAGAAACATCACTGATGCAGCTCTGGGTTTAAGACGGAATTCTGGATGTTTAAAGTACATTTGTTTAATAGCTTTTTATCTTAAGGTGGCAGAGTTTCAAACGCGTGATGTTCAAAAGCCACACTTCATGCCACATCGCTAGCAGTTTAGAAGTGATTGGTCACATATTCAAATGTATGTTAAGTTTCAATGATCCGAGAGAAACAGTCGCTCTCAAAGTACTACGTTTTTTAATTAATCCACGAAATTTAAATCATTATTAAATGATGTAATTACCAGAATACAAACATACAGTGTGTGTCTCCACCGAAAGAAGGCGCTGCACGCGCCTCAAGTTTATTTAAAAGCACTTATAAAACATGTTTTAAATGTTCACACATGTATATAGCACACGCAGCATTTACAACGCTTATCTCAAAAATGTTGTCCAAAAATATGGCCCAGACTGATGCTGAACGTTACTATATTATCATTATTATTGGAAAGATTGTTGACACTGCATATTTAAACACAAACGTCTATGTATATTTAAACAAATGTGTAAAAGGCAATGTATGTCGTGTCACAAACAACTCAACTCGCAAATAAAAATAGTTTTTTGTTTTTATTAACTGAAAGGATTGACATGTGCTGGACTGATTGTTGAGAAGAAAAAGAGTGTGTATCGACCGATACATTAAATAATTAACATGATGCAGCCTGATAACAAAAATTAATAATAAAAGATGTTGTTGAACGGCTGCTTCCTAAAATACCAGAGGTAAGCATCGTGCCTATAAACAACAGACGATGGCAGATATCATGCTAAAAACAATATAGACATAAAGATGCAAGCTTCACATTAACACGATGTGAAAAATTGGAAGAATTATTTATAATGCTCATATGACTTTTTGTAATTATGGTTTAGTAGACTTACTTGATTACTTTTTTGTTTTAATAACTTAATAACCCAGCAATCTGATTCATCCTAATTTAAGGATTTTTTTGTGTCTGTGGAACTTTGTGAAAGTTTCCTTTCTTTTTTTCAGCCGGCCTTCCTTTCGCAGTCCTGAATATTCAGCACAAACCTTTCAAGCGAGGGTTTTTCTGCAGCGACGACAGCATTAGATATCCCTTTAAAGAAGACACCATCTCTTATCAGCTGCTGATGGGGATCATGATTCCTGTCGCTCTCTTGATAGTAAGATGCCGCTTCCCTTTTCTGACAAGGTTTCAAGTACATTTAACAAAATACATAACAACTACTTTAATCAAACACACATTTTGTGTGTATGCACATTTAATAAAATGTGACCCCTGGTTTGGAGGATTATCAAGAATCAGAGCCACTGAAAATAAAGTCTGGACATTACGTTTACATTTATGCATTTGGCAGACTTACAGAAGGAGAGAGAAAATATGAGCTTTATTACTCAGTCAAAGTCTAACACAGCCATAAATAAACCATAGCAGGAAGAAAATAAAGACAGAGGAGGAAAAAAAAAGAAAGTTTATTTATTTATTTATTTTTTCTTATAGTAGGTGTTCCCTGAAGAGAATAGTTTTCAGTTGCTTTTTGAAAGCTGTTAGATTCATCGAAAAATGTTGCTAGGCATTTGTATAAATACAACAGCCAATCAGAGGAGCTATGTTCGCTCATGAAGGAAAACAAGTCTGGCACTATAATCTGTTTCTTTACACATTTACAGGTCTCAAAGGAAGATTTTTTTTAAGTATATGAAGCTTGCATAACATGTTTCGAGTTTATTTGTGCAGCACATTTTGAACACAGGGTAATTCAAAGTGCTTTACATTGGAAACGAAGAATAAAAATAAAGTACATTTAATAAAATCAAGCATAAAAACTGAATATCTAAAAACATTGATTAAAACAGATTAAGATGGTGAAGTGCAGAGATAAAATAGTTGTTGGGGCGTTTCAGCAGAAGTAAGAAGTCCTATCATCTCTCTCCTCACAGATAATCTCGGGCGAGACTCTGTCCATCTACCTGAGATCCAGAGCCTCCTTCAGCTATGAGTATGTGGCTTGTTTGTATAAGTCTGTGGGGCCGTTTGTGTTTGGAGCAGCACTGAGTCAGTCACTGACAGACATTGCTAAATACAGCATTGGTCGACTGCGGCCACACTTCCTGACGGTGTGCAAGCCAAACTGGAGTCTCATCGACTGTGGATCGGCTTACATTGAAAACTTCACTTGCACAGGAGACCTCAAGCTCACCAAAGAAGCACGGTGAGGGAGTCTAATGAAGAAGCAGGGTTGTGAAAATATACATTTCTAACACAGATTTACTCTTTAAACCCTCCCTGATTTTTATTATTATTGCTAACACTATGAAAGACTACCGCTGCACTACCAGATTTTCTCTGAATGAGAAGTACATTCCACTACTTTTACTAGTTCAGATCGGGTTAGGGTTAAGAGGTTGTCCTTAGCAAAGCTAAAAAGTAATCGACATTCAATTAGTCCGAGTATATGCACAGCATTTTTCAGACATAACAATTAACCACAATCCCCCTTAAAGTTGGAGTCCTCTTCTTCTTCAACAAACAAACAATCAACAAATAATACGAATAAGGGTGTAAAAAAGCTAAATCATACCAGAAATGATCACAATAATGATGTGCAAAAGAGGTGAAAAATGTAGGTAAAACTCTAAAAATTGGCATGCTCTATTCATTTTTAGATTTTAATTTGTTTACATTTATTTAAAAAAACTACTAGTAATGTTTTACAGTTTTAAACAAACATACTGTCTTTGTGTGCATGCGTGTGTGTGTGTTTTAATTATTTTTCTTTTATGATACTGTAATCAAAAAAGTAAATGAATATAAAATTTGTGAAAAGTAAAATATATTATGTATAATATAAAATTACATATCAATTTACACAAATATAAAATACTAAATTACAATCAACCGAAATCATTACATTTATGACGTTTTATTCTGTACTGTGCCAACAGGCTTTCCTTTTATTCCGGGCACTCTTCATTCTCCATGTACTGTATGCTCTTCCTCGCCGTAAGTGTTCGCATCAGTCCGCCCTCTTCTGGTCATTTAAAGACAAAGTGCACTTGAAATTGAAAAGATATTGGCTTTCCGTCCCTTAATGAACCTGCGTTTGATGGCCTCTCTGCAGCTGTATCTTCAGGCCAGGTTGAGGGCAGACTGGTCTCGATTGCTGCGTCCCACGCTTCAGTTTTCCTTCATCGCTGCATCTGTGTATGTGGGCTTGTCTCGGGTCTCTGATTATAAACACCACTGGAGCGACGTCCTGACCGGACTCCTACAGGGAGCCGCCGTCGCTACGTTCACTGTGAGTACTCCGCTTAAAATCCTCTCTGTCACTCTGTGCTCCTTCAATATCGAAAGGAACTCTGCTTCCGAAGTTAAGTCCCAACTTCTATACTTAACCCATTATTAATTTGGATCTACACTGTCGATCAAAAGTAGGCCTCTTTTTGTGAAGCTGCTTTAAGCTACAGCAAAAAAAAGCACTATGTTTTTTTTTTTTTACTTTTGAGTTATAAGAATAAAATCATGGATTATTCTGGCACTTCCCTTGACTCACCACAGGTCACACTTGGTTTTCTAACAGCTTCCCGAATTAGTTCTAAATCTAAATGGACTTGTTTAAGACACGTCACTTAAAACGGGACACTCGCTCTGTCAGTCTAGTTCCGCTTGGGGAACAGCTCAATACTTGCTGCACACAACACAGAATAATGGAGGCTGTGGAATTAATGCATATGGAGGCTTTAGTTCTTTCTGGCCAATTGTGAGCTCAGCGATTGACCAGTTAGCAATAAATGGAATGCTTTACATCACCCGCCTTAATTTTCCATGTTTTTGTACTTTTCTCTAAAGTGTTTGTGTCTGATCGTACGTTTGAAGCAAACAAATAATTTTTGTTGCATTCTGCTGAATTGCAATTTCATTTCATTCATTCTATAAAATGCCATGATCAACTTTTTCTTTAGTGTTGCCTGGTGACGTTGTAGTGAACATAATACTGTCTTTCTCTCTCTAGATCTTCTGTGTGTCAGATCTCTTTAGTAATAAGCGCATATCCGATAAAGAGGACGATATCTCACACACAAGTCTTCAAGAGTCATCCGATCCAGCGAACCATTACGGCAGCACGCAGTGAGAAACACAAACTGCGTCAGAGTCTTTGCAAAGCTCTCAACAACATGCACATCGCTTTTAGAGCGCTGCTAAAACACTCCTCTTGGAGAGGATTCCAAAGATGCTTGAAAAGCAGATGTGAAAGCATTGACGGCGGTTTATAAGGGATGCATTCACTTTCTCAAAGAACCACGCTGCATGGAATGCATTAACTGTCTGAATGTCTTGCAAAAGGTTTATTTGTGCAACCAAAAGAAGAAAAAAAAAACAAGAGAGGAAAGATTGCTAATGTGTGTCACAAGAACAGTGAGAAATACTGCCACAGAAAGTTGAGAAAGGGTTGAGCTGGGTGGGCTTCCTGTAGGTGCTTGAAAGCTTGGAGTATAAATGTGTTACGGGTTTGAAACATGCTTGAATTTTAGATGATTTTATGGATTTTTTAACTGAAATTATATACAGAACAGAAAATCAGGGAACTGCTTTTCATGGCCGAAGCATGCTCTCACAAGCATTCATGTGATAAATCTAAAAGGGGCCAACAACTTTATACATTTATTCTATATTTGGGAAAATATAGTTTTGTCAGTTCACTTTGACTATGCATTTGGGAACCATGTGGCTTCGTAATAATTATATCTATCTTTTGGTGATGTAATTGTAAGGTTCATTATATAATCTTTGCTAATATGGTTTGAAACAAACGAGCTTGATGGGATAATATGGAAATTGCCTAAAAAAATTTAAAAAACAAAATGCCATAATTATTGGAATATGCAAGCAGGCGAATGTACGCAGTTAAAAGGTGCAGTGTGTGATTTCTAAGAGCCAATTTTAACGTTTGAAGTTTTTTAAAACAAATACCGCCCATTTCTCATTTGATAGCTTTTTCTGATTGGCAGAAAAAGTTGGTTCTAGACAAATTTGGTTCCCGGTTTGATCCCCGGTTCGATCCGCAGAGTTGAAGGTGGTGTGAGTGATGAAACACTTGCTCTCCATCTTCAGCAACCACAGCTGTGGAGCCCTCGAGCGAGCTCCAGTTCCCCGACTGCTCCCCGGGCCCCGCAGCCATGGCTCCCACTGCTCCGGGTGAGTGCTCACAGTGTGTGTGTTCACTGCTGTGTGTGTGTGTACACTGGGATGGGTTACATGCAGAGCACACACTCCGGGGTATTGGTCTCTCCACATCTGGCCAACTGCTCACTTTCACTTAAAAAGGGTTGTGTGCGATTAACACATTTACCAAGACTAACACACCCCTAGACGGTTTTAATAGTGGATAGGCCAAATGTTTGCTGTCCAGCCTTGTTGAAAAAACACACCACACTTTGAACTTAACCATCCTCAGCAACTGCAAACTAATCACTAAATTTACAACTATGTTTTATTAGATGAAAAATGTCACATGACTTTGAGTATAACACAAGTAAAACTGAAAGTTGTTGGTGCATTTTTGCTATTAAAGCTCATCCTTACAGATTGCGTGGTATGGTATTCCATGTAAACTAATAATCATTGTCGATCTGCCTTGTATCGCAGAATCATCAGGGCTCCTTCTTCGTCTTCTTCTTCTTCTTTGGTTTTGTTTATTGGCAGTTTGCAAACCTGCCACCTACTAGAGATGTGTTTGGATCAGGGTATGAGGAAAGGAAAATTTGTGTTTTTATTTTTATTAATTACTTTTATATTCTGAAAGTATTTTTAGTTCTATGAAGGAAGATTAGTATTACCTTATACATCCTGCTATCTCTTAATAGGTTTGTTGCTGTGAACTGTTGTATTTTATTGTTTACTGCAATTTCCTTCAGATCTTTTCTTTTCTCTTCATAACCTTTGCATTTTGTTAGAACGTGATCCACTGTCTCATCTTCACCGCACATTTATTTCCCAGTCTCATCAGCGCTCCTCCAGCGAGCTGCGGATTTCCAGCTTCGAACTGCATGATTCATGTGAACCGTTCGAAAACCCAAATTCTCGTTCACACGGGCGCTTAATGAATCGATTCAGTTGAATCATTCAGGAGAATCGATTCCATTGGAAAAACCAGCCGGTGAACCGAACCGCGCAGTCGCTCTTCTTTGTCTTCGCGTGGCAGATTGCAAATAATCCCGCTGAATGTACAGTATTTATTTATTCGTTTACACTCTGTATTCACCGAGCAGAAGATCTGAAGGATGGTGTTAGTTCATGTCGGATATTTGGTTCTTCCCGTCTTCGGCTCAGTGAGAAATAGAGGTATGTTAACGTTACACGCACACTACATCAACCCAAAAGGGCCTTTTGTTTGGGTTAGGGCATGTTTAGACAGCACAACGGTAATTCTATTAAATAAGATAGGTCAAACCAAAAGGTTATGTACCGTTATTTAAGGACCGGGAGGTTTGAACAAAATATGGGGGTTTGGTTCGGATCTGAGGCGATTTGTTTAGCTAACGTTAACCGTAAGTTAATGTTAGCCAAGGAACGCTTGCTCGCTAAAGTTCAGTCTCAGTACGTAAAACTGAACACAATCGAGTCAAAGAGACGTTGTAGACGTGTCTGATCAGTGGTCAATCCGGCTGATGATGTTTTTTGTGCTTTAAGCTGGGTTTAGTAGGATATAATCTCAGAAAGCTAACGCCATGCTAGTCAGGCCCGTCCTCGTATGTCACCACGTCTGTTTATATTTCAGCTGATAGTTCATCAATCAGAAGCTAATCATCTACCAAAATCTGCTCCACATCTTGACTGAACCACGTGCTGCTCGTTTATCGAGGAGAAGCTAGCTCTTTAGCTCCATCACTGATCTCATGAAGCTTTTTTTGATTTCTGTTTCTGATCTGCTGTCTCATAGTTTGATTTCATGTGCTTTATTTTTCTGTTCTTATCTCCTGTCTCATAGTCTATGGAGGCTGAATCTGCATTCTGCATTATCAGATCATTGTGTTTTAATGATCATCTGTGTTCTGATCCCTCCTCATTTCCTATTTCCATCCGAAGACGACAAACATCTCAGCTCTGCTCCCTTCCTGAGAACAAACACTCACTAAACCAGAGCTAACACACAACTGCACGCTATTATGGTGCTTTTCCACTGTATGGTATGAGGATATTTGATGCGGTACGTTTCGCTTTGGGTGTTTGGCTTTATTGTATCCATAGCGCTGAACTACTTTGCCTACAACGACATCAGACCGTTGTTAGCCTGCCTATAACTCACCTTCTTTAAAGTGATGGAAGCTATAACCCCATAGCTGTCTACCACGATACAAATCTAACCTTATATTGTGTTGACATGCATTTTTATGACTAAAATGAGATGAAGAAATATGACGGAGAAAACATGACAAGATTGGATAAAACATATTATTGGATAGACACTTAAATGTGAAAAATGCGCGCTCACCGCTTTAGTTAAACATCTGCGATATTACTTTGTTTTGTGCTCATCAGTAGTTTTTACCCGGATCCAGTCCATGTTAACGTTACCTCTGTGTAGTGAGATTGGGACGAGTGTGCTCCACTAACAGAAGAGAGCCTCAGGGATTCCAAGTTTCTGCAGCTCAAAAATCCTCTTCACTCCGAACAGTCCCAACAATACCTGAGCCCCGGATCTGGCTCATTTTATGCTTTTCTGAAAAATATATGTCTTGCCGTATAAACATAGTGACAAGTTCAGAAATGCGTTTTGTTAGTATAAGGAACGGTGTCTATTTACTGAATGCAATCTTCTTCGTTTAAAACCATGTACTAGTTAAAAAAAGTCAAATGCAATCCAACGACAATAAAATATCTACAACTTAATTTTTGACGCGATTCCCTTTTAGCGTATACATATTTTAAAACCCTCAAATTAAAGCCTTCATGAGGTGTAGAATAGAATATAGTAAAGAAGAGAGTAAATATTAAAGTATCAATACAAGGTAATTTCATATCCAAGCACAAAATAAAGAATGACGATACAAAACTCAACATCTTTAACTGTGAATAATACAGTAGAAATATTTTGTGTTCAGTGTACAAGCAATTCAACGCATTACATATTTATCCAATTAATCGAAGAAAAAAAAATTGTGACAATGGTGATAATCGTTAGTTGTTACATTTTTCACTATGGTGGCAGCATCAACAAAGGGGCATGATATATTTTATTAAAGGTAGGTAACAAACAGTCCTGCACACATGCATAAATACTAATTTATTTGACATTTGGCGCAATGAATTCATAGTAAGCTTAACGTTTGCACTCAACCACTAGCCAAAATAGGCACCTAACTTTGAGCTACACTTAACTTAAGTTTGTTTCAGTCTATTGTCTGTTAGCTTGCATCTGCGTTATAGTTGGGCACGCAGACAGTGTAATTCGTTTAAAGCTAGTCTAACACTTTTTTGGTGACTTAAAACTAGATCCAAACCTTTTTGATTTTTGCACACTAAAGCATGGCTGAAAAGTCCAAAAGACTGAAACTAAACTAAATGAATTATTGGAGTGAAAGCTCTCGTGCATTCTGATGACTTTACTGACAAAAATGTCTAAACGAAGCGAACTTGATTAGTACGAAATAGTATGAAAAAAAAAGATTCAGATTGGAAATAGCGAGTTTTGCAGAATGTTGGGGCGAATCAACTCGGATTTCATTAAAACTTTTAAATAAGTGTCTGAGCACCTTCGTGTTACAAACTCAAGGAACGCAAGTATCCTCCGATGACCTGTGTGTGTGAGAAACCAGGTTGAAGTTTGGCTGAGATGGAAAACCAGATGAATGCATCAAAAGCTTTCAGACTGAGATCGCATCGAAGAAAATCGGATGTGAGTCAGATTCAGACGCGTGTAGAGACCTTCACTTTCCCATCCTTCCCATAGCAACCAAGTTTAATGCTCAGTCAAAATGTTATTGTCAAATTCTGTCTATAGCCCTTTCTTCAATTAAATTGCATTTGACTGTCAGTGAAAGTTTTACTCTAATCATGTGAGGAGCCTCTAAAAGCCAATGTGGAGGAACATCATATACAGCCATCAAAAACCGGTATAAGGACCACAACAGGTTCTGTCTACTTTAATGCCAGATTCCTAAATATTTACACCCAAAAGAGGTAGAGACTGAATGTTGTGCCTTTAACCCCACCCACTCTAAAGCGGAACTAATCTTCTTTTAAAAACAAAGCAACGTCTGCGCGTCTTGAACTGAGCTTAGTCCTGCATGCAGTGGAAAAGTGACATTCGAGTGTGAACTACTGTCAATGTCGAGTGCTGTAGTTTAACCCACATCAGTAGCTCTAGAAGAGACTCATGTTTGTCCCATCCAGCTTTGGTAGTCAACGTGGATGTAAATCCCTGTGAAATGGATGCATTTTGTGCTTGGATGTTCACCGAATCACAAACTTTTATCCGTCACCCGCTTCATTCATCACCTGCCGATTTCACACTCTCATCCACAGTCATGTTTACAGAGGAAAAGCAAAGAAACAACAGACAACACAACCCAAAAACACACTTGTGATTGGCTCACCCTGTCCAAATTGGCCAAAAAGAGGTGGCGCGGTGCTCAAAATGCCATCCATTGAGCAGGGATGTTAATTTCCTGCACTGCTACAGAGATCCTCTATTAGAACAATGCAATGTCTATTGTTTGGTTGTGGTTTCTCTACCTTTTGTTCTGTAATAGACCTCAGTGCATGAATCACGTTATTATTATTATTCATATGATTTGGATTCTACATCAAGTAGAGTGCAATGTAATCTTTCTGTAGTAAAGATGAACCCTGCTGTACTGTACTGTGCTGTAGCCGATGCATCTGCTCAGTGGATGTCGCTTTTGTTCTGTTAACCCTGTACTCGGCATGGTGGGCCTTGCTATCGGTCAATGTTGTTTTATTTGTTGCATGGACTTATTATGACACAAATCCACACATACGGATATTGATATACTAATATTTTTCAATAAAGGAACTAGTGTTTTTCCTAACCTCCAGTGTGCTTCTTGCTGATTTCCATTTATTGTCTCCCCTCCACCTCCTCCCTCCGCTGTGACAGATAGTCTGATTTCCTGGCTTTCTTCATCATGAGACCTCAATGAGTCGATCTATGGTCATTTCTGCTCATCCTGGAGGCACTTGAAGGTGTGGTGGGGGTACGAGGGCGACCCCGATCTGCCTTCAGGTTTTCTCTCAGTAAATGATCCAGATGCAAGCTTTCTCTGTCCAGGTGTCCACACATTTCATTTTTCCTCCCACCTCACAGACACCCAGAGCTGAGCTCGCTGCTTATTTCTTGTGTTCATAGGGATGTTGGCCAATATTAAGAGGAGCAGTTCTCCCAGAAGTAACACTTTTCTATAAATAATAAAATGGAAGTTAACAAAATGAACAACATTTCAAGGCCATATTTGTCATTTAATTCTTTTCCCCTAAAACGATGCTGAACAGTTGAGTTCCTACTGAAAATCTTCATGCACTATACAACATTGTTTTTAGCAGGAAGCGTTTACACCTCTAGCTGGGATTGTTGACCTGCTTTCTGTCTATAAAATGTAGCTGCCAGAGACAAAAAAGGGTGAAGAGTTCACCTCCACTGGTGAATGGCTTTCTCTCAAATTACCTTACCCTTAATTATGCAAAACGTTGTTTATAAATGTTAAGATAACTTAAACAAAACTTTAATAATGCAAAATCACTTCCTCAAAGTTGTCATGAAGGTCAAAAAGACCAATTGGAGTCAGCGAGAAAGCAGCTTGAAATGGGTTTTCTAACATGTGGGTCAATCTGCCAACTTTGGAGTTTGACTCATGTTGAAGAATACAGTAACGTCCTGTGCTACATCTAACAAAAAAATCTATATGTTATTAGTAAAAAGTAGTAAAAAAAAAAGCATTATCATAACATCTAAATTGTACATTGTAACACAACAATAAAACAACCAAAGACATGTTTTGCAGAATGTAACTTTTTTTCTTACACAAAGTGACTAGTTCATAATAGTAGCACGAATTTACCATCATTATTTTAGCTGCTGCATACTTTAAAAATATATTTTTAATAGTTTTTGTAGGTTATGTCAGTTATGTGAAATGTAGATCATTATTTTCCACAAGTCTCAAATCAACAAAACTTAATATAATCCAATGCTTTGTTGTTGTTTTTTCATTGGTGTACGGCTTTCTAGGTGCTACGGGAGTTTTCTTGCTCATGCATGTGAAGACAAATAACGTCTGTGCAACGCTAGTCGAGCAATTTCTTTTGACTGATTGTTCCTGTATAAAGTTATAGAAATTCAAACCTACAAGCAACCCTAAGCTCCTCCGTACTATCAGATATGCTTCCTCTGCAATGAGGACGTTGTGCAATGTCTTAAGCATATTTATTTTTGGGGGCTACTTTCAACAAAATATTTTTAATCTTTAATGAGCCTTGTTGCAGTGGTAACAAATTAGGTTCCTCAAATTGGACGATGTTTGCATGTGAAGGTGTATTGGCTTACTGCAGCTTTTGGTGATTTGTTTAACATATAATTAAAAACAGACTGTATTAACTTGGATATATTTCATGAATGTTATCTCAGTGGTTTAAATATAATTTCAATGTTTTATTTCAATAGACGAATTCTGACAAGTTACGTTGATGGCAGATTTGATGACAGTCTGTTTAGAAAATATTAATTATTCTACTCATCGGTCTCGTATGGTTCTATTTGGCACAGATTTGTTTCTCATTATGTTTTAAGTAAATTAACCTTTTAGATTTATTCACCACGTCAAGTAGTCGAGAACTAGTCTTGAGTTAAAATGTGGTTGGCAAAATGCTGCTTACCAATTTTGACATTCTTAACAGAACATTGTTGTAAAAAACTTAAATATTTATGGAAAAAAATATATGTATATATTTAAAACTTCATGTGCAAGATTAAAGAGCACAATCAACACAACATATTTATGTGATTCTTTGTAAAGGATAAGTGGGCAAAGTTCATAAAGGTTTTTCATCCCCACCAAAATGTGCACCTCTGGCAGATGTTGAAAAAAATCCTTAGATGTCAAACTAATAACGTTTTACATATTTTCATGATTTTGTTTCATGAATATTAAAAAAATAGTTTTTAATTAATCTATTGAACATGAGGAAAAAAGTAGAATTTATTCACCCACACTAAGGATATATTTCATTTCCAATTCTGAGATTTCAGGTGTGGCTACCAAATCTTCACGTGATTATAACTGGCTTCCTCAAGTTGAAACGTTTCCTAGATCACCCATCTAGGAGCAGCGAATTCATTAGAATTTATTAGAATAAATAGCCTTCAGAAGCCATGTTATTTTCTCCACTGACTGTGGTGGCTTCAAATCAACATTTAGCCTCAGAACATTTGTAGAATTTAGCCTGATCCTGACACAATGCAAGGGCAAATGGAATTTTTTATTACAAAAATGTTAACCCCAAAACCGGATGAAATAATTGATAAAGAAAGTGTCAGAAGCCACTAGCTTAAACTGGATACACATTTATATAGCCAAAAGTATTTATCTGGTTCTTTACACAGCACACGTTACTAAATCAACACATTTTCACAGAATAATGATAGCTTTAGCAATGATGCAGTTTGAACATTCATCAATGGACAAAATAGCATCTCAATTCACCCTGATGAATTTGCCCTGAGCAGAGAGATAACTCATAAATGAACGATCTGCTCTAAATACTATACAGTAGATTAATCAACGAGGCAGAAAAGGCCCAGGTCTTGGTTTTACTAAATGGAAGCCATTAATGTAAATTCCCTATTCAAGCAATAATCAAACTCAGTAGAGGACTGAGGATAGGCATAGACTCAGATGATGCTCATCCCTCACTATGAGTGGTTGATTCAAATATTGTTCAATTAGTAAAAACACACACAGTTAAAGATGTTCGAATAACCACAAAAGAAAAACTTATCTCTTGAGAACAAAATCCAGAGTAAAAATCACGAAGGATGTAATGACCCAAAAACTGTTATTGTTCACATCATAAAGATTACAATGGAAGTCATGGTTAATGGCCTTTAGCTTCTAAACTGCTTGGCTTGCCAATCTGATCTGTGTTACAGGATCTCATTTTAGCAGGCAGCCTCAGCACTCTCATGCTTCCTCCTGCCGCCACTTCCCACTGGACTTCCCTCTGCCCCATCCAGGACAGTCTCAGCCAGCCCTGCACACACACCCGTTGCATACACACCCCGTGCACACACATCCGGCACACACACACCCTGCACTCGGACACACGCACTTGCCAGCGCCACCATTTCAGGACGTTCCTCCTCCACCACCGCCACCTCCATTCCTACCTCAGGCTCTACAGCAGCAGTACCTCATCCAGCAACAGATCCTGGAGCACCGCAGAATTCTCACACACCCCAGGTATGTACAAGAACACCTCAGAGTCAGCCTTTAAACACACCAAAAATACACGAAGACAATTTTATACTGTGATAATTAACTTGTAAATAGGTAGAATGGCATGAACAACACTAGAAAGGTTAGTGGTAAACTGGCTAGCAGTACAGAGGTGGGCTACTATCTAAAATGACAAAATTCTTGCACAAGAACACAAGCACATGTAATTCCAATCATACAACCCAATCAGGTTAGTAAGATGATAATCACAACATGGCAAGTGTATGCCCAACACATTTTATAGCAATGAATTCCAACCATTCGAGTTATTTCAATGGCAGCGTCTGCCTTTAAATTCATCTCACTTTAGTTTGTATTTTTCTACCAGCAGACCAGCTCCAGACAGGACTCTTCCCCATCTGCAGATGCTGCGTCCAACATATGAATACACATCAGTCCACCACCCTCCTACACAACCGCCCCGATACCTAGCTGAAGGAACAGACTGGTACAAGCAACCACAAACCTCTGAACAGGAGTGTCAAAGTTAAATCCTGGAGGTCCACAACCCTGCCTTAAGCTGAGCTCTTAAACAAGCTTAAATAGCATGACCAGGGACACTCAGTTTAACTTGGATCTAAACTTTGCAAGGTGGCAGCCCTTCAGCAATTGACTATGAAACTCATGTCCTAGGAACAACTTACTCAACCAAAGCTACTTATATTCTTCCAAAAATATTACTAAAAATCGCCAGATTTTTGAAAATGACTAGATTGTACCTATTACGAAACTTTACTCTAGACCCTGAAACTAATAGCAATGATAAGCAGAGTCCCACCAAGAATCCTCACGCAACAGTCACTGTACATACCTATATGCAATATATTAGTAATTTCAAATAAACCCACCAGTCACACAGACTACATTACATGAAATATGGATTATTCAAGAAACTTACTTCTTACCTCTTAAAAAAATCACAAGAACATACACCAAGCAAATACTGTTACAGGAACGTTATACACCAAGCAAATACTGTAACAGGAACGTTATACACCAAGCAAATACTGTAACAGGAACATTATACACGAGCAAATACTGTAACAGGAACGTTATACACCAAGCAAATACTGTAACACGAACATTATACATCATGCAAATACTGTAACAGGAACGTTATACAACCAAGCAAATACTGTAACAGGAACATTATACATCATGCAAATACTGTAACAGGAACGTTATACACCAAGCAAATACTGTAACATGAAAGTTATACACCAAGCAAATACTGTAACAGGAACGTTATACACCAAGCAAATACTAAAACAGGAACATTATACATCATGCAAATACTGTAACAGGAAGGTTATACACCAAGCAAATACTGTAACAGGAACATTATACACCAAGCAAATACTGTAACAAGAACGTTATACATCATGTAAATACTGTAACAGGAACGTTATACACCAAGCAAATACTGTAACAGGAACATTATAAATCATGCAAATACTGTAACAGGAACATTATACATCATGCAAATACTGTAACAGTAACGTTATACACCAAGCAAATACTGTAACAGGAACGTTATACACCAAGCAAATACTGTAACAGGAACATTATACATCATGCAAATACTGTAACAGTAACGTTATACACCAAGCAAATACTGTAACAGGAACGTTATACACCAAGCAAATACTGTAACAGGAACGTTATACACCAAGCAAATACTGTAACAGGAACGTTATACATCATGCAAATACTGTAACAGGAACGTTATACACCAAGCAAATACTGTAACAGGAACATTATACACGAGCAAATACTGTAACAGGAAAGTTACACACCAAGCAAATACTGTAACAGGAACATTATACACGAGCAAATACTGTAACAGGAACATTACACACCAAGCAAATACTGTAAAAGGAACGTTACACATCATGCAAATACTGTAACAGGAATGTTATACACGAGCAAATACTGTAACAGGAACGTTATACACCAAGCAAATACTGTAACACGAACATTATACATCATGCAAATACTGTAACAGGAACGTTATACACCAAGCAAATACTGTAAAAGGAACATTATACATCATGCAAATACTGTAACAGGAACATTATACACCAAGCAAATACTGTAACAGGAACGTTATACACCAAGCAAATACTGTAACAGGAACATTATACACGAGCAAATACTGTAACAGGAACGTTACACACCAAGCAAATACTGTAACAGGAAAGTTACACACCAAGCAAATACTGTAACAGGAATGTTATACACCGAGCAAATACTGTAACAGGAATGTTATACACCAAGCAAATACTGTAAAAGGAACGTTATACACCAAGCAAATACTGTAACAGGAACATTATACACAAGCAAATACTGTAACAGGAACGTTACACACCAAGCAAATACTGTAACAGGAAAGTTACACACCAAGCAAATACTGTAACAGGAATGTTATACACCGAGCAAATACTGTAACAGGAACATTATACACGAGCAAATACTGTAAAAGGAACGTTACACATCATGCAAATACTGTAACAGGAAAGTTACACACCAAGCAAATACTGTAACAGGAATGTTATACACGAGCAAATACTGTAACAGGAACGTTATACAAAAAGCAAATACTGTAACACGAACATTATACATCATGCAAATACTGTAACAGGAACGTTATACACCAAGCAAATACTGTAACAGGAACATTATACATCAAGCAAATACTGTAACAGGAACATTATACATCATGCAAATACTGTAACAGGAACATTATACACCAAGCAAATACTGTAACAGGAACATTATACACCAAGCAAATACTGTAACAGGAACATTATACACCAAGCAAATACTGTAACAGGAACATTATACATCATGCAAATACTGTAACAGGATCATTATACATCATGCAAATACTGTAACAGGAACGTTATACACCAATCAAATACTGTAACAGGAACATTATACATCAAGCAAATACTGTAACAGGAACATTATACATCATGCAAATACTGTAACAGGAACGTTATACACCAATCAAATACTGTAACAGGAACATTATACATCAAGCAAATACTGTAACAGGAACATTATACATCATGCAAATACTGTAACAGGAACATTATACACCAAGCAAATACTGTAACAGGAACATTATACACCAAGCAAATACTGTAACAGGAACATTATACACCAAGCAAATACTGTAACAGGAACATTATACATCATGCAAATACTGTAACAGGATCATTATACATCATGCAAATACTGTAACAGGATCATTACACATCATGCAAATACTGTAACAGGAATGTTATACACCAAGCAAATACTGTAACAGGAACATTATACACCAAGCAAATACTGTAACAGGAACATTATACATCATGCAAATACTGTAACAGGAACGTTATACACCAAGCAAATACTGTAACAGGAACATTATACATCATGCAAATACTGTAACAGGATCATTATACACGAGCAAATACTGTAACAGGAACATTACACATCATGCAAATACTGTAACAGGAATGTTATACACCAAGCAAATACTGTAACAGGAACGTTATACACCAAGCAAATACTATAACACGAACATTATACATCATGCAAATACTGTAACAGGAACGTTATACACCAAGCAAATACTGTAACAGGAACATTATACATCATGCAAATACTGTAACAGGAACGTTATACACCAAGCAAATACTGTAACAGGAACATTATACATCATGCAAATACTGTAACAGGAACATTATACACCAAGCAAATACTGTAACAGGAACATTATACATCATGCAAATACTGTAACAGGATCATTATACACGAGCAAATACTGTAACAGGAACATTACACATCATGCAAATACTGTAACAGGAATGTTATACACCAAGCAAATACTGTAACAGGAACGTTATACACCAAGCAAATACTGTAACACGAACATTATACATCATGCAAATACTGTAACAGGAACGTTATACACCAAGCAAATACTGTAACAGGAACATTATACATCATGCAAATACTGTAACAGGAACGTTATACACCAAGCAAATACTGTAACAGGAACATTATACATCATGCAAATACTGTAACAGGAACATTATACACCAAGCAAATACTGTAACAGGAACATTATACACCAAGCAAATACTGTAACAGGAACATTATACATCAAGCAAATACTGTAACAGGAACATTATACATCATGCAAATACTGTAACAGGATCATTATACACCAAGCAAATACTGTAACAGGAACATTATACACCAAGCAAATACTGTAACAGGAACATTATACACCAAGCAAATACTGTAACAGGAACATTATACACCAAGCAAATACTGTAACAGGAACATTATACATCAAGCAAATACTGTAACAGGAACATTATACATCATGCAAATACTGTAACAGGATCATTATACACCAAGCAAATACTGTAACAGGAACGTTATACACCAAGCAAATACTGTAACAGGACCATTATACACGAGCAAATACTGTAACAGGAACGTTATACACCAAGCAAATACTGTAACAGGAACGTTATACACCAAGCAAATACTGTAACAAAAACATTATACACCAAGCAAATACTGTAACAGGAACGTTATACACCAAGCAAATACTGTAACAGGACCATTATACACGAGCAAATACTGTAACAGGAACGTTATACACCATGCAAATACTGTAACAGGAAAGTTACACACCAAGCAAATACTGTAACAAAAACATTATACACGAGCAAATACTGTAACAGGAACGTTACACATCATGCAAATACTGTAACAGGAATGTTATACACGAGCAAATACTGTAACAGGAACGTTATACACCAAGCAAATACTGTAACACGAACATTATACATCATGCAAATACTGTAACAGGAACGTTATACACCAAGCAAATACTGTAACAGGAACATTATACATCATGCAAATACTGTAACAGGAACGTTATACACCAAGCAAATACTGTAACAGGAACATTATACATCATGCAAATACTGTAACAGGAACATTATACACCAAGCAAATACTGTAACAGGAACATTATACACCAAGCAAATACTGTAACAGGAACATTATACACCAAGCAAATACTGTAACAGGAACATTATACATCAAGCAAATACTGTAACAGGAACATTATACATCATGCAAATACTGTAACAGGATCATTATACATCATGCAAATACTGTAACAGGATCATTATACACCAAGCAAATACTGTAACAGGAACGTTATACACCAAGCAAATACTGTAACAGGAACGTTATACACCAAGCAAATACTGTAACAGGAACGTTATACACCAAGCAAATACTGTAACAGGAACGTTACACATCAAGCAAATACTGTAACAGGAACATTAATCACCAAGCAAATACTGTAACAGGAACGTTATACACCAAGCAAATACTGTAACAGGAACGTTACACATCAAGCAAATACTGTAACAGGAAAGTTACACACCAAGCAAATACTGTAACAGGAACGTTACACACCAAGCAAATACTGTAACAGGAACGTTATACACCATGCAAATACTGTAACAGGAAAGTTACACACCAAGCAAATACTGTAACAGGAATGTTATACACAAAGCAAATACTGTAACAGGACCATTATACACGAGCAAATACTGTAACAGGAAAGTTACACACCAAGCAAATACTGTAACAGGAATGTTATACACCAAGCAAATACTGTAACAGGAACATTATACACGAGCAAATACTGTAACAGGAATGTTACACACCAAGCAAATACTGTAACATGAATGTTATACACCGAGCAAATACTGTAACAGGAACATTATACACCAAGCAAATACTGTAACAGGAACATTTTACACGAGCAAATACTGTAACAGGAAAGTTACACACCAAGCAAATACTGTAACAGGAATGTTATACACCGAGCAAATACTGTAACAGGAACATTATACATCCTGCAAATACTGTAACAGGAAAGTTACACACCAAGCAAATACTGTAACAGGAATGTTATACACCAAGCAAATACTGTAACAGGAACATTATACACGAGCAAATACTGTAACAGGAAAGTTACACACCAAGCAAATACTGTAACAGGAATGTTATACACCAAGCAAATACTGTAACAGGAACATTATACACGAGCAAATACTGTAACAGGAATGTTACACACCAAGCAAATACTGTAACATGAATGTTATACACCGAGCAAATACTGTAACAGGAACATTATACACCAAGCAAATACTGTAACAGGAACATTATGCAAATACTGTAACAGGAACATTATATATCAAGCAAATACTGTAACAGGAAAGTTACACACCAAGTAAATACTGTAACAGGAACATTATACACCAAGCAAATACTGTAACAGGAACATTATGCAAATACTGTAACAGGAACATTATACACCAAGCAAATACTGTAACAGGAACATTATACATCATGCAAATACTGTAACAGGAAAGTTACACACCAAGTAAATACTGTAACAGGAATGTTATACACCAAGCAAATACTGTAACAGGAACATTATACATCAAGCAAATACTGTAACAGGAACATTATACATCAAGCAAATACTGTAACAGGAACATTATACACCAAGCAAATACTGTAACAGGAACATTATACACCAAGCAAATACTGTAACAGGAACATTATGCAAATACTGTAACAGGAACATTATATATCAAGCAAATACTGTAACAGGAAAGTTATACATCATGCAAATACTGTAACAGGAAAGTTATACATCATGCAAATACTGTAACAGGAACATTATACATCTAGCAAATACTGTAACAGGAAAGTTACACACTAAGTAAATACTGTAACAGGAATGTTATACATCATGCAAATACTGTAACAGGAACATTATACATAATGCAAATTCTGTAACAGGAACATTATACATCATGCAAATACTGTAACAGGAACATTATACATCAAGCAAATAGTAAAATCACACCCTGTTCAGGAACCACTTCTCATAACCTAAGAACTAATTTGCCAACTCTTACAATATTCACATTGCTAGTTGATAGAACTAGATACAGAATTATTCAGATTGCTTGATACCACTCTTCCATTCATACATTGTCTGCAGCCTTCAGGCAACACACCTGGAAGCACTAATTAAGCTTCTCTTGGCTTATTCAAAACTGTTAAAGTTGAACTGTCTTGAAATAACTAGCATGGGCGGTGGTCCTACAGAAATGTTTTTTCCCACCCGACAAATCACATAAACAACTTGGATACCTTTAAAGTTCTGTACATTGCCAGATCATCTGATAACCAACTATCTTGCCAACAATCGCAAGGTCTTCTTTTAGAACTGATCGTTAAATCGAATCAATTCAGTTTTCAGCTCCTCAACCACATTAGTATGTTATATTAGTGCACATTACTGGGCACGATAATCTGCAGAATTCTGCTTAGTTTGTTGCCGAAATCTTTGGTCACAAATTCTGGCAAGGCCTGCTATGACCTAAGCTACTTTAGCACCCCTATAGAAAGAAAGTTAACAGCCATCCATTCTAAAAAAAGAAATAGTCAGAATTAATTTTCGTGGAGAACCGTTCCAATCCCTTTTCTAGAATAAAAGTGTTTCAACGTCTTGAGATAACTATTGATCATCGAATGTGATTTGTTTCTAGGGACCTAAGCGTAGATCCAGGCCTACCGCAGTATGTTTCTCATATTTCCCCGCTCTCTCAACACTATCAGCATTACCTGAGCTCTCCAAGACTGCACCACTTCACCAGGACCAACACCTCCACGCAATTGGTCAGTCTGGTTTTTATGTCTCACTATTCACTATGTTTTACACCTAAATTTAAAAACTTGATATACTGTGCTGAACAGCTCACACTACTCCGTTAAAACAGACAGGAATTTTAGGATGTTAAATTCCCAGCTACGACATTCTGGTTGAAAAGTCAGTCATCGTATCTTCACTTTGAATGGACTCGTGTCACTCCTGTGGTGTAAAACCGATGTGTTGTTTGAGCTCAGGTGGTGCATGAGATCAGGAATTACCCCTATCCTCAGCTTCACCTGCTGGCTCTGCAGGGACTCGGCCCTTCTCGACATGCCACTGCCGTCAGGGAGAGCTACGAGGTACAAAAAGAGATCTGTTGACATATTGTGTTGTTAGCACAAATGAGGATTTTGGTTGTAAATCCCCACTCCTAACCCTAACTCTAAGGTCGGAAACCTAAAATGTTGAAAGAGCCATATTGGGCCAAAAAAACTAACAAAAACAAATATGTCTGGAGACTCAAAAAATGAAAAGCCTGGTATAAGCCTTATCATAAAGGCAATACATGCTGTGTGTGTCTATATTAACTATATTATCCTACTATAAAAATGACTAAGTTGGCTACAAATACATAATGAGCCTTCATGATTAAATGTTTATTTTTCTGTAGAGAATGACGCACCATGTGACTACGTTGTACGATGCCGCCTCAAGTTTAACTTCGTTAAAATATTAATGAATTATGTTTCATTGCGTTGATGAAGTTAAAGAAATGTAATAAAGAAATCAAATTTTAGTTTTTTATATTTGTCATTATTATTTTAGGTTCCAAAAAACATCAAAATGGAACGTGCCCTTATCTGAGCAACACACAGAGAAATAAAATGCAGTCTGCATTTATAAAAATAAAACAGCAGCCTTTTGAAAAGACAAAGTATATACAATCAAATTAATACAGTTTAAGTTTGATTTCATAATAGGGTCATTCCAAATATATACTGACAAAAATCACTTTATAAAATCAGCCACTTTATTACTAAATAATTGCTTTCCCTGTTATTTGAGAACTTCTCACTGCAGAGCAAACATTCAGGAGATCCTTCTGCATCGGCAATGAATGCAAATTTTTTGCTCCAAGAAGCGTTGAATCCTCTGTTCTCTCAGTTATTTCTCTCTTTGGGGTCCAGGGGCCTTCACACAGCTGCCGGTGTGTTTACAACAGCCCCCGCCTGGCATCCCGCCCCCTGCTGGTAGAAGCGTGTATTGCAGGCTATGACGCAAATCTTCATGGACAGAAATGTTGAAATTAAATATTTTTTCTACACATTTTTACAGCATTGGAAAATGTTAAGAATGTTTGTACTCCTATAGAAACTATATTACAACAAAAAATATATTTACCTCCCCCATCTTTTTCCATTTTCAAACATTTATGTAACAGCTCTAGAGAGCCACTAGGGTGGCGCTAAAGAGGCGCATGCTGCTCCAGAGCCGCGGGTTGCCGAACCCTGCCCTAACCCAAGCTGTTGCTTACATCACAATATACTAAGGGTTTTGCTACTTATTAAACCAGCATTTCAACACTAAAATTCATGAAACTGTGGTTAAATATTTACCTGATTGGAAGTCCAATTTCAGCATTTCTTTAATCAGTTACTGTAAACACTACTGAATTAGAACTCTCACTGGGATCTATTTGTTTTCATTCAGGAACTCTTGCAGTTGGAGGACAGACTGGGCAATGTGAATCGTGGGGCCGTTCAGACCACAATCGAGAGATTTACCTTCCCTCACAAGTACAAAAAGGTAAAACCTTGACAAGCTGAGCTGAAGTAATTGTGTTTATTATTACAATCATTGTATAGTAATGTCATGACATCAGTAACTGTCCTCAAGGGAAATATGCTGATTTATTAAGGGTTGAATCCATGCTTATGCAATCGGTTATCAAATGTTAATCAATTTCCTCTCTAGAGGTAATTTCATCCACCATACCTATCTTATCTTAATAGGTGAAATATGATGTCCACGTTTTCTTTTTTCTTCCTCACATGACTACTCTGATTGGTTGGTGCAGCCGTGAATATCCACTAAAGCTCCAAGGCAAAGTATCCGCAGCATTGATTGTGAATTCCACCACTGTACCGGCAATAACGATTAACCTTCTCTATATGGATTCTAGATCAAAATAGGGGCAAGGCGGTCTTGGTCTAAAGATGTGTTTGACTTGCGTTTCCACAGTTCACAGACTACATCTTTAATCCAAGCTTGTGTTTTTAACAGCGAAGACCTCTGGAGCTGAAAATCACCATGGATGAAGAAGAGCTAGACACGGATGAGAAATGCACAATCTGCCTCTCCATGCTGGAGGATGAAGAGGATGTCAGGTGAGATTCCAAATATTTAAAAGCAAATCAGTCAGTATTGAACCTCACTGTGTTATAAATCTCTAGCAGTTGTATTTTTTAACATTATTTCAAACGTTTTTAAGTACCTGGATACCATACTACTTACGATGGGAGTCTGAAGTGTGGCAATGATTTACACTTTTCAATTCAATGAGGCAGTCTAAGTGACATACTATTAACAATAGTGTCCAGCTGTAGACTATTCTATTCTTTAACTGATATACAGATAATGCAATACAAGTCAGAATGTACGGCTCATGTAACATGATCGTCACAGTTACAATTTCTGTTGCATTTATTTTCAGAAAATACAACCTCTTTCAGAGCACAAACACCATGGTGATACTTTTATATCAATTGTTGGTGTATTTTCAGGAGGTTACCCTGCATGCACCTCTTCCACCAGGCCTGTGTCGACCAGTGGCTAGCCACCAATAAGAAGTGTCCGATCTGCAGGGTGGACATCGAGACGCAGCTATCGTCTGAAAGCTGATGCTCCGCTATCGAACTCTGCCAAACATGTGTGAGAGTGTACGTGTGTTGTCTGCATCATCTTGCACCTCTGGCCTCTGCCTTCTGAGCCAATCCAACCCCCCCACAAACAGGGAGCTGAGAGCACTGGAAAACAAGAGCGCTATCTGGGTTCTATACGAGTGTGTTTCAGGGTCTGTTCACAGCATGGTGGGAGTTTATGAAAAAGTGAACAAACTCAAATTTGTCCTCAAGCCAAAACACCAAACCCACTTTAATGACAGGACAGAATTGGGTTTTATCCACTTCAAAATGTTGGATTGGGCGGTGCGGATTTCTGCTTTGAATGAGAAAAGTAGAGAAATACTTTACTACAGTTCTTATTGGTCTTTCAACAACTTCAACAATAACAGTTCTTTAGTTACCTTTCATAGTATTTCAATTGGTCTATTAAAGGGCCACAAAACCACTATGTCTCAGTAGAGGTCTTCACACTCCAGTGTTTGAAAAGCTTTCAGAAAAAAATATTTAAAAATGTTGTTTCAGCTAGCGTTTAAATGGCAAAAAAAAGTTTTTTATTATTATTATTTTCTTTGCTGTTGATCCATTATGAGGGACTAGGGGTGACATTAGCTTTCCCAAAAGCAATCATCTTTTACAACAAACTTTCCCTGTCCCCAACACCTTTCCCAGAAAGGATCGTCTTTAATAACTACCTGTCCCTGACCATAACCTGTTTCCCAGATATATTATAACATTTGACAATATATGACCCCAAACACCTTCCCCAGAAAGGATAGTCTTTAGCTAAAACCTTTCCCTGACCATAATTTGTTTCCCAGAAGTGATGGTCTTTAACAACGATCTTTCCTTTTCCAAAAGCAATCATTTTATACAACAAACTTTCCCTGTCCCCAACACCTTTCCCAGAAAAGATCGTCTTTAGTAACAATATCTTCCTGATCGTAACATTTTTCCAGGAGAGGAACGTCTTTAACCACAAGCTTTCCCTGAAATAATCATCTTTATAACCTCTCCCTGACTCTAATACCTTTCTCTGAAGTGATGGTCTTTAACAACGATCTTTCCTTGACCTTAACGTTTCCAAAAGAGGATTGTCTTTAACAAAAAGATATCCATAACCGTAATACGTTTTTCAACAACCTTTCCCTGATCCTCACACGTTTCCCCAGAAAGCATCAGCAACCTTTCAGATTTTCTTTTAATCATAATCTGATATTTTCTCATCCGAGAATTTTTTTTGCCTAAAAGATCACCCAACTTTCTGTAATATGTCTAGACACCAAAGCTGACATTTTTACACTTCTGTCTAAAATGCCAGCCTGCATTCACACATTTCTGATGGTTTTGTGACCCTTTAACAAATAAGAAAATATATTATTAGCATCAAATAGATGTTATTCAAGATGAACAATGAATAATTGCCACATGGTTCACGACTGCTGAAGAAAAGCAATAGAAACCACACTATTTGCCATCTTTTTACGTTGGTTTCCTGTAGGCCTCCTACTGTACCTTATTGCCTTCTAGTGAGTGTGTGAACCAAACCCGTAGAACCCAAAACACCGTTTTAGCTTTAACAGTAACATTGAATGTTCAGACTTGTGTTAGAACATCTCTGGTGGTTTCTAATGCTTTTTCAGAGAGACTTCTGTGTGAGTATGGAAGTTGTGTATCCGTAGTAATGACTCTGTGTGTTTTTGGAAGCGAAGCTTAATGTAGATGTTTGACATATTGAAACCTAAGGCTTAATATGAACTGGGAACGCGCATCTTTTGTCCAGCCCTATGAAGTGTTTCCACCAAATGCATGTTGAAGCTGGAAAAATCAAGAAGCATCCATGCATGAGGGGGATTTCTGTACTGAGACACTGTGTTTCCATGCGTCTCCTGAAGCAAAACTTGTACCTTATTGCCTGTAGCACAAGCACATGTGGAGGAAGAACGAGGTTTTCAGTGTTTCCATTCACTCTGTAACTCGTGCTCTCGCTTGGTCGTGTAATACCGTTTAATAACGAGTCGTGATGATGTGCATGACACCTGTTTGCTGCCATTTCTAGCGGATGGAAAGGGAGTAAAGCCATTTGTTTATTAGAAAACCAAACATACATGTCCTATGCTGTGTTGTTTGTAGGTTAGTTCATTTCCTGTTTTGTTGCCAATCCTGTGCTTCTCAACATACGTAGCTGCAATGCTGAAAAAGCTAAACGGTTATTTATTATAGTCTTAGAGTAGTTAGTGATTCTTTTCGTGAATCCGCTCACAATCGCTGAGCCGGTGTGATTGTTTCTCTTTCCTGCTTCTGCATTTGCACTCAACAAGCTGTTTCCCTGCATTGGTTGTGCACTCCGTTGCAAAAGAAAGTTAACTAGTCGAGGGAACAGACAGCACATCGTTATTGCCTCACTGACCACTCTTAATGTATGTGACTGTTCTCTGTAGCATCTCAGATGTTCAATATCCTGCAACCTAAATTCTGAAAATGTTGGGACAGATTTTACATTTTAAGTTAAAATCTCAAGAGCAAACACTGTACACACAAAAGACCGTAAAGGACATTATTAAGATAGAAATTGTACTCATTGTCTTATTTTTCCCAGCGATGGGTTGCAGCTGGAAGGGCATCCGCTGTGTAAAAACTATGCCAGAGAGTTGGTGGTTCATTCCGCTGTGGCGACTCCGAAAGGGAAGAAAGGCGACATGAAGATGAATGAATGAATTGCTTCAAATCCAGTCCTTGCATAAGTCTTCTAATTAGAGTATGCCTGAATTTGTTTCCTATAGTGGCTTTTGAACTGTGAAGGGTCCAGTAATCCATAACAGACCCCTCTAAACACTTTCTATTTCTTGAGAAATTTCATTATACATAAATGTCTACGCTTTGATGACACATTTTTTTATGATGGAGTCTGACATCTGCAGATTGTGAAAATGTGTTTGTCAGCATATACCACGAAGATTGCAGACCATCTTCTAATCTTTGATTTTGAGAAAATTCTCTATGAAACCCAGAAATTAAACCGAAAATATTCAAAGATCTACTCAAAAATGTAGTTCTTAATCAGTGACCCAATGCATTGCTTTTTGAAATTGGAACCAAATCTGGTTTTGTGGCTGAAGTGGAAACTTTGTATGATTATCTTAATTCTATTCCAGTTGTAAAAACAATTTGTCCCAAAATTTTATTAATTTGGGTTGTGTTTTCTTCCTCTGTGCAACTTTCTCAAACGTCAAGCGTTCAGCTGCTTGAAGCCGAAGCTAGAAAGTTGCACTACTTTGTTCATCGATCGTCTGTATTTTATAGTTTACACATGATATTGTGCGTAAAAATGCCTTAAGTATTTAACAATCATAAATTATGACTAACTTTACCAACTATGGGTGCGTATTTCTGTTCCAAAATAGTATTGCAATGTAATCTGTTGTATATTTATTTCCCTCATCAGCATATCGTGTGTATAAATACCTCATGTGCTAAACTTTAATGGGAGTGCTTTTTGCATGTGGTTGTACTTATAAAGGGGCGTGGGTGTCAAAAGCAAGATTAGATGAGCCCTAGAGGGGGCGCTGAACCCTGCTCGTACAGTATGTGGTGCTGTGGTCACATTCCGTTAATGTAATCGAATCCGATCAAGTCGTTCAGCTGTGCGCGCATCAATAACTCTTCGGTGAACTGGAATGGTTCGTTTTTTGCATGTTTTTTGCACTCTCTGCTTTGAATCTGTGTTTTTTCAGGGTGAGTTCAGCGCTTACTGTGATTGGTTGGTTGAATCGCTGCTTGTCTTGTGCCCATTTTCATTGCGAGCATCCATTAGATTTGGTTCTTTTCGTATTGGTACTTTATCAGAGGGGCTTTAAATGTCTGAAGGGGTCGTGTCGTGGTACGTTTTCGTGTAGCTGCCGTATGTTGGTCAGAATCATCGTCAGCCATGTTATTTAGCTTCATTATTTATCAACGAATGCCGCTTTTCCACCGATTTGATTTATAACACTGCTTTTCAGGGCTTTTCCAGCAAATGACGTACCTTGTGTTTTTCCCACAATTGTTTTAATGAGGTTTAATTTTAGCAACTGCACAACTCTGCTTGGTATGGATTCTATCAACTTCCAGCATCAGCTCTGAGTGGGCTTGTTTTAGACACGTGACTCAAGATGTGTCACTCCTTACATTAGTATAGTTCCACTCGGTGAATAGGGAGTCAACGACCGTAGCACACGAAGCAGATTCCACACAACACAATGTAAACGAGGACATTATTTATGCGGTGTGTGTGTGTGTGTTTAGTGTTTCCAAAACCATCTGCAAATAACAAATTTTCCCAAAAAAACTTCCCAAAGAGGTCTTACAAACACTCTTGAATTTGTAGACATTTTCTTTGAAATAACTCCACATGGGGTTTCCTCACAGTATAGCGTTAAAGTTTCTTCCTGGGAAATTCGTGTGCACAGTGACTGACTTGTATATCAACAGGAAGTGTCTATGTTTATTTTCCAATCAAAAAATTACTTTGACTCGATTTGGCGCCCCTTTAGAAACTCGAAACAGGGTTATAGGATTAAAGTATGGGTACATGGTGCTGAATGTGGTGGAAAAGCCACCGAAAGCATGGAGTTGCACCGACAGCGTGGTAAATAAAGTGGATTGGAGAGAAAAGTATGAGCAGACATCCTGTTTTACTGATTGGTCAATCACTGAGCTAACAGATTTGCCAGAAATAAATGTAACAAACTTAAGAGTTCTCCAGACTTGAGAGTTTTCCAGATTCTTTCTCATTCGCTTTGACTACCATTCAGATCTTGACTGGTATAGTGGAATGAAACCACTCGGAACTGATTCTGGAAGTCGGTGGAAATACATGCAGACTGTGGCGAGTCTGCAAAGCTTCGGTGGACAAACAACATAATGCACGCTGCTGGAAAAAAGCCTTGTAGCTCTTTTCTGCAAAGCAAGATTTTGATGGCTAGTCCCAACGCTTTCAGATTAACCTCTTTCTCCAACAGAAAAGCTGTGTTTTTCACCTTTTCTAGCAGATAGCTGTTATCTCAAGTGTTAATCTGCCACACCGAACAATCCAAATTATTTTCTGCATTTACGTCCTCAGAAAAAGTAAAATAATGGCTTTATTATTTGTGTTTGTAGCCTGTATGTGTCATGATTTGATCATCTCTCCAGCAGATTTTGGACATAAGCAATAGTAAACCATGTTCCGCTAACAGACTGAACCGTAGATCTTAAAGCACAAGCTCTGTAATGCATGTCTTTCTCAGGTTTTAATATGCGTATGAGAATGGATACATTTGTTTAGATATTTTACCATTAATATTTCCAACGTTTTTTCTGCTGCTGACAAAAAAAGAGAAAAGATAAATAGTTGAATAACCTGCCAGTGAAAGGGAATTAAATGGCTCTTTGTAGAAGACACTGCTGTGTGCTGTTACTGCGCAATGTTTTCTGACATGAGTATTTTATAGCTCAAGTAGAAAAAAAATGTATCGACTATATTTAAGCAATAGCTTGGTGATAATTATGTATGACATCTAGATAAATGTATATTGCGTAAAGGAAAAAAAATCTTAGATTCACTTTTGGTGGATTTTGTACTGTATTTATTACTAATGATGCAAAAAACTTGCATAGCTTAACCCAAATTTGCTTTCTTTTTTAATTTCTTGTCTTGTATATGACCCTTTTTGTATGTGTTTTTTTTTTCAAATAAAATGTGGGAAATGCCTCAGATATGTGTGGGTTTTTTTTAGATTAACTTTTATCTACAATTTAAATTGCACTTTTTTTGGAACCATTCTCCAAATCCTTCAGAGTTCCAGATCCTTAAGAAGCAGCGTTTTGCTGTTTTGGAAAGAGTTTAGTGGTTTTCCGATTAATTGTCACAAAGTTTCTGTATTTTCCCTGTTTAAAGGTCCCATGTTATGCCTTTGTTATAGTGCTTAGAATCAATATTTGAACTGTCTATACCAGCTTTGCATTGTTAAATTTTACATGTAAAAATTATCTTTTAATCACCTCGTATGCTTTTAGCACCCCCTACTGACTATGTGGACCTCCAAATCAATCAATATGGGACAGTGGGAAAAGCACCCGGTGCAAGAGCCAGCCTCGTAATAAATCCTTTATCGAACTCTTCCCAGTTATTACTTTCTACAAGCATTGATCACAAAAACAGTTCATCAGAATCAAATTTTTCAGAGAAAGCATAAAAATGTACATATATTATCTGAATGTAAGTCATTTTTTATTTTGTGATTTTAACTGAGAAATGTTCAATAATAATAATCATGTATTTTTAAAACAGTACAAACTGTGGGTTTTACAAAAAAAGCTGACTTCTAAAGCATCGCAAAAATTTCTGTAATAATACATTTTTAATTTATAAAAACATTTATAGCATGTCACAAAATCTGTTTAAACTTCTTGAAATACAAATTCTTTACAAAAGGTTTTTATCTTCAAAATAATTTCCAAAAGGGCTTAATTAATTCAATGTTTTTAAAATGCATAACCTGAAGTAGCTCCCCAAAATGGTCTTGTAAAATTTCTCCATCCTGGACTACTTTGAATCTTCCCCGACCATAAAGTTTTAGAAAAAATATTCGCAATAACTCTACGAAAAACCTTGAAATATCCATAATCAAAAATGTATGGTAGCAGAGTTCTTCAAATGTGTCTTCTAAACATTATGATAGAATTTTCCCAAAATTAATGGTTAAAAAAAAAAGAAAGATTTCCCATGGTTCCTGATTTCTGCAATATCTTCAAGTGTTTGGTGTCTACAGTTTGTTATCAGTCGGTGCTCTAGCATTTGGAGTTATTGGAGCTTCTCATTCAGTATTTTGTAGGATATAGAAAGCTTTGGATTTATAGTGGCCCATATTTCAGATCCAGAAGCCTAATATTTTGCCTCGTAGTCTTAGAGCCTTTGGTTATGAGACTCCTTTAAAAGAGGATTAATTAGGAGCTCTTTTGATCTAAATTCTGATGGAACATTTTTTTTTATAGTCCCACTGTTACATAACCAATATTCACCTCCCGCACTACTGACGCATGTTAGCTACCTCAAAACTGGTTTGCTAAGGCAGAGGAGGGAGGGAATTTTCCCAAAGAATCAAAGAAGACTTGAACAGCATGTCTTTTCATGCGCCTCCTGCTTCCAGGGGGAACCAGATTTTAAACGTGACGTCCAAAATAGGTTCAGAGAACAGAGGGAAGTGGAAGGCCGACCCGTTTATCATTAACTTGTTTACCTGAGGTTCAATTTAAAAAAGATTTTTTTTTCATTCATAAAGACCAGATGTAAAAAGCAAAAAAATTTTTTAAATTGATTGATATTGAAGTATGCACTTGATTTAATATTTTTCTTATTTATTTAAAATAAAAGAATATTCTTGAGCTGAATGCTTGTGTAAAAAAACAAGCAAAAGCAGCTCTAAAATGTTCCAAATATCAATGAGAAGATGACCTGACTCCTAAAAACATTGAACATTTTCGAAAGCAGCTCAGATTCATTCAGGCTTACTGAATAATCAAGTCTTTTGCCTCCAAATGTTTGCATTTTGGACCATTCCAGACTCATTGCTTTGCAGGAAAGTTCCATCTAGTATTTGGGATACAGGACTCTATGTGTCTGTCCGTCAGCTCGGTTCTTATCCAGCCACTTACGGCAGCTAAAGATGGTGGTCACCCAGTTGGCAGTGTTTGTGACCTCAACACACTCGAGAAACCAGCCAGACGATCCGCTGGAGCTATCATGCTCCACTTTGACCCTCAGGAGCTCACCCAAATCCAGCATCTCCAGCAAAAATCGATCCGTTTGGCCTCGCTCAAAAAGATTCCGGAACTTCTGCTTCAGCGCTCGCTTCCCAGAGTCTCCGTTCACTCCGAAGAGCGTGATGAAAACATTGGCGTTGGTCCCTGCATCCTTCACGTCTCCGGTGATGATGATTATTTCATATTTGACCGCAACCAAACTCCGAACTTTACTGGCAAAGCTCTCCACAGTTTTTGTGCACTCAAACGTCATGAACTGGTCTTTTTTGGCAGCAAGAGGGATCTGAGCATCGCATGTGAAGTAAAATCTGTGGTAAAAAATCAAAAAGAGTGGATCTCAAATACTTCTGTAATACTTCAAAAACTCTCAAATGTTTTTTTTTTCATATTCAAAAGTTTACTTTGACAAAAATACACAAAACATCTAGATGTGTTGTAAACTCACTTGTTTCCCAGCTCCGTCTCAGTGACCACCACCTCTTGCACATGCCAGAAACTCTCTCCTTTCACCTTCTTCTCTTTCGACAAGTGTCCCAAACAAATGCCCACGATCTCACCCACGTTCTTAGAGGAAAACTCGAATGAATCCGTTGCTCCACTGTAATAGAGTCACATGACTTTGTTTAGAACTTCAGTCACATAATGTTTCACCCCAAACTATGCTGGACAAGCAATTAGACATGTATGTCATAAGTAAGCAAATTAGTTTCATTGTCCACCCACAGGGGCGTTATGGTGGTGCAGTGGGTAGCACGGTCGTCTTACAGTAAGAAGGTCTCTGGTTTGAGCCTCGGCTAGGTCAGTTGGTATCTCTGTGTGGAGTTCTCATGTTCTCCTCGTGATCGCGTGGGTTTACTCCGGGTGCTCCGGTTTCCCCACAAGAACAAAGACATGCGGAATAAGTCAATTGGGTAAGAACGATCGTTCATAGTGTTTGAGTGAGAATGAGTGTGTGTGGATGTTTCCCAGAGATGGGTTGCAGCTGGAAGAGCATCCGCCGCATAAAACATATGCCAGAAGAGTTGGTGGTTCATTCCGCTGTGGAGACCCCGAAAGGGGAGAAATCCAACAAGAAGATGGACATCCATCCACAGTATCTACGTGCAAATTGTTAATGCACCCTTGCAATTCTGTCAGAATTGGCAACAACTAAAATTATTTAAAACTTTTAAACAATTTACAAATCTTTTATATAGATATCTAACTTTCATGCCAGAGAAATAAGCATGCCATTCTTACTTCATGACATACAATCTGGAGAGTCCCTAGTTTCGACTTTGTATAGATTGTAAAATTTAGATCAACTTTAGAACTTTAGATCTAAATGCATCCAACTATGTCAACATAATCACCGTAAAAACTTTTTCTTTTTCGGGTTCTCCATCACAAGTTCCTTCGATCGGCCCTTTTTCCCTTCCAGAATGATCCAGACGTTCTCCTTGGTCTCCGCATCGACAGAGCCGCTCGTCGTAACCTCCACTTCATATTCTAGGCAGGAACAAAACATTACCAAAGCACACTTTTATTCAGGCACAGTAAAAAAGAAAAAGGAATTTCACATTTTTATTTTAGTCAACATCACCATTTTTTTATCAAATTACTTCTTTCAGAAGAGAGCGTGTACTGTTTTTAAACAAATCCATTTCCAGATGTATGCAACAGTTGGCCAATACAATGATGCGGCGTGATAAAGCTTTGTTTAGCTGGAAGCATGCATCTTGGATCTTTTTGCTCACTTGTCTTGTCGCTGAGGTCCAGGATGTCATTGTTGGCACAGGCAAGCTCCCTCATAATCTGGCCATCATCCTCATCTTTAGCCAGCCAGCGGTCACAGGGGAAGCGAAAGGTCTCATCCAGCAGCTCATCCTTAACATCCACCGAGTCCAGGTGCCAACCCGGAGCTGGTCCTGCTCACAAACACAGGATTACAGAGGAAGAGTTACAGTCGAAGGGCTTCCCGGTGGCGCAGTGGGTAGCATGGTCATCACCACAAGAACGTCGCTGATTCAAGCCCTGACTGGGTCAGTTGGTATCTCTGTGTGGAGTTCTCATTTTCTCCTCGTGATCGTGTGGGTTTTCTCCGGGTGCTCCGGTTTCCTCCACAAGAACAAAGACATGTGGTGTAAGAGAATTGGGTAAAAACGGTTGTTCATAGTGTTTGAGTGAGAATGGGTGTGTGTGGATGTTTCCCAGCGATGCCAGATGAGTTGGCGTTGGAAGTTCATTCTGCTGTGGTGACCCATGATAAAGGACAAAGCCGACAAGCCGAGGGGTGGATGGGTTACGGTCAACATAAAGGTATTAAAGTAAACACTATGAATGCAAGTGACAAAAAAAACTGTCCTTCTTTTCATTTTGATGAATTCATCTATAAAATTTTACATCATTGTGTATAAATAATTCAAGTAATGGGATGATTTTTCCAAACAAAGAAATGTTATTTACTATTAAAGTATGATACTTCGATAACACTTACAATAGGGTGACAATTATCATTATCATTACACTATTACAACAAAGTTTTATATATTATTGTGATTGTTTCCTTTGATTTAGAAGCAAAAATTCAAGCGTTTAAGTATATTCAAGTTTCAGGCAGTTTCAAACAATAAAAGTTAAAAAGTTTAAACGCTTTTTCAATTGGGTGAAATGTGGCTGAAGAATAGAGTACAACTTTTTCTTTGAAAAACACACAAGAAAGTGGACGGTGTTTTTCTCACCTTTGTTATCATGCCAGATTCGAACCTTGGAGAGCTCGCCCAGACTCAGGACATCCATGAAGCGGAAAACATCCACCTGTTTGCGCTCAAACTTGTTCCTGTTGCTGCACTCTCGGAGCGCCAGGGTCCCTGTGTCCCCGTTTTCTCCAAAAACGATCAGAGAAACATTGGCATCAGTGCCAGCGCCTGCCAAAGCATGCACAAAGACACTTAAAAAGCCCCAATCAGCTCTGAGGAATTTTGAGATCTATTTAAAACATAAAACAACTAACCTGTATCATATAAAACAAAAAAAACTAAATCTCAAAATCCAGGTTAAAAAGTCCAAGTTTACACTTGACCATTGCAATGTATTGAGACTGAGAGATACAAACTCCAAATTTTGACTTTTTCAACTTGAAAATGCAAGTGTCTCAGAGAGTCTCAACTTTCACCTCAGTTCTGTTTGGAATATCACCCTTCTGTAGGAGAATATGAGTTGGTGTGTGACGCACCGTTGATGTCACTGGTCTTTATCTGGATGACATAAGTGGTTCTCTCCACCATCTCCTCATCATCCACAATCGCTGGTAACTCACACACAGTCGTGCGCTTCGGCCCTTTGGTTCTCGACAGCCACTGTTCGTATGTGAAGACATAGACCTCGTCCGAAATCAGGTTCCGCATCATCATCTGGAACCACAGGAAAGATGAGCTACGGAAGCGTGGAGCAGAAAACATGTGGCTGGAGAAGCACCTTGTCCAGGAACCAGTCGGGGCGACTCCCAGAACCGTCGATGCGAACCCGGAGCTTTTTTAGAGGAGCAATGTCGTCGATCTCCAGGTTGAAGGTGTCCTCCTGGCCTCGTTCAAACCTACACCCAAAACACTTTCAGTTTCAAACAATTAAAAGTAACAAACTAGCAATAGCTGAAAAAATAATGACCAAATGTAACTCTTTTATATCTCCTAAGTGCTTTTACATCCTCATGTTTTCAAACTAAATTATAAGCGATGATGTCTTTCTCAAAAAAAAACCTGTTTTGCTTTGACTTCTAAAAGCTTTACTGTTTTTTTTAAATAAACATAATAATTGTAATCCAACAAAAAAGCATCTAGAATCACCTAGAGGTCAGTTTTAATATTACCTGAAAAGAGCAAGCTTCAGCTCTCTGGGCTGTCTGGTTAGAAGGGGCGCATTTGAGAAAAACATTACTCAAGGGCATCCATTTCTGTACCTGTCCTCATGTTTCTGAAGCAGGATCTCCTCTGTGCTGCCATTGGCGCCAAACACTGATATGAAAATATTTGTATCAGTTCCTGCGTTCTGAGTGTCCCCCGTCACCACCATCACCTCATAAACCACCTGCAGGTTTCCAGAAATCAACAGCAATATTCACAGTGTCAGCCGTGCAGTGTGAATGATAAACATAATATGTGTGTGACACTTCTAAGTTTCTGTTTCCTTGCTGCCGACACATGATGAACGATATAAACCTGGCGTATGATGGAGATGTGGGTGGCATCCAGGATATTGAAGAGCCGTGCAGTCAGGCCGTCTCCTCTGTCTTTGGCCAGCCAGCAGTTACACAGGAAATTGTACTGGATACCTTTAGTGGGAACAGCCACAGAGAACTCCTCCACCAGCCAGCAGCTCTCCGGAGTTGCTCCGTTGTGTCCCAGCTGAGGATGAATATGAGAGAGTTAGTGTCTTATTTTACACGTAAAATAAATTGCATGTAAATTAACAGAGACAGGGCAAAGACGGGATTGAGACATTCTGAGAAAAAAACAAGACAAGAAAAAGACAAACAAGATTCAGTGCCAAAACAAGACAATGAGATGAGGTCAAGACAAGATTGAATCCAAATAGAAAGCAAGACAAGACAGGGCACAATCAAGACCAAAGAGAGTTAAGACAAAAAAAAAATGGAGACCAAGAACTGTTGGGATGAAACAAGCAAAAAAAAAAAAAACCTAAGACCAAGACCTAACAGAGATAAATTGAGACCAAAGGGAGTTAAGACCAAGGATAATTGAGACCAAGATAAAAGACAGGACAAAACAAGGTCGAGAGCTTATAAGACTTAAGTGAGTTGAGACCAGACCAACAGCTAAAATAGTCAAGAGCAACACAATACCAAGATCAAAGAGAGGCGAAAAACCAAACTAAAGATAATCAAAACCCAGACAAGTGAAAACTGAAAAGAGTCAAGACCAAAACCAGACAGAAATCAACGAGACAAGATCAAAACCAACAAAAGTTGAGATGAAAGACAAGTAAAAAAACTAAAAGGGTCAAAACCAAGACAGTCAAGTCCAAGACACAAAAATAAATTAGTTATTTCATTTTTACATGATGTAATAATACATGGGAAACTCTTCAAAGGCACAAAGCACTTTTCTGACCTCAACCCTCTTGATGTCTCCCACGTCCAGACCGTAGCAGGTGAAGTGCTCCAGGCCCCCGGCGATAAAGCTCTTCTTACCCGGAGGAAGGTCCAGCCAGAGACGCTCCGTCTCAACGTCTCCAGGGCCCAAGAGGATCACAAAAGCCCGGCTAGAGGTGCTGGCATCCCTATCGGAGCCTGTGGATATGCTAATGTGATAGGGGATCACTGATGGGGAGTAAAAGAGAACATAATCAGACTTCTCATTACAGGACCATCTAAACAAAGCATGGGAGTTTAGCTTCAAATCTGACCAAATAGGAGTAAAAATGCATAGTTTTTCAGGCTATGCCTAAACCCTTAAACATTTTTGAGGCTTTGTCATGATTCAATAAGCTTTTATTTGTCATGCCACTTCAATTGGAGCAATTGTAATTTTTCAGGGATTGGTTTACTCGATAAAGACATTATATTTATGTTATTACTATTTTAAAGGTTTCTTAACTCTGCAAATAATAGCTAAAGTCTAAACCTTACTGGGGCCTTCCTCTATGTTCAGAGCCTTCTTCTTCTTCTTCTTCTTGTTCATGTTGCTGTCCAGGCCAGCTTTGGCACTCTGCTGGTATTTCTTGGCATTTTGTGGGTTCCTCTCACCCTCGTATCCCTGAGAGCAAGCACAACGCATGCATCTTTATAGTCGCTGTAGGAAATGTTGCCTTCAAAACGTAAATTCTTCTTGTTGAAGACCTTAACGAAGAAGATCCTGTCAATGCGCTTGTCCTCCTTCTCCCTGGAGAGCCAGCGTTCGCACAGGAACATGAAAACCTCATCGGTGTCTGCATCCACCACCTCCACCTGATCCAGGTACCAGTCAGCTCCAGCCAGAGAGTTGTCGTGCCGGATGCGGATCTTAAACACTTGTCCCAGATCGACGGCTTCGATGTTGAACTTATCGACCTGTGAGGAAGAACACCAGCTTGCTTTCTGAACACAGACTCATCTGGTGAAATTGCATGTTGTTGTAACAGCTGAAGCTGGAGAAGAAGTCAAGCTTTTGAAGTGTTCCTCTGAAACTCACGGCTCCTTTCTCAAACTTGTTTTTACTGCTCTCTGATTTCCTCAGCTTTCGTTCGCCGGTGTCCCCCAGGTCTCCATAGATGGTCAGAAACACATTGGCGTCAGTGCCAGCTCCGTGCATATCTCCCGTTCGCACAGACACATTGTACGTGTGCGCTAAAAATAGAGAGTGAACCCAAAAGTCAATGTTTAAGGCTTACTACTAGGCAAAATCAACTCTTGGGAGGAAAATGTGCATAAATGGTGCGAAAGTGTTTTAATACATTTACCAATAGTAAAATAGTATCAGAAATACAGAGCCATTTTGCTTTATAACATGGCACAGCCATCTCCCACCCATTAGTAATTAGTAATAAATGACAGTTACATTACATTGCCCTCTTTGTTGTTGTTGCATTGCAAAAGTCCACCCTTCTTTGCATGCCTGTAGGCAAACAACCTTCATGCAAAACACCTGATTCTACCTATAAAGCTCCTGTTGGCTTGTTTGAAGCTTATGTCATGTCTCTTGAGCAGGGTTGGAACAAAAGGCAGATTGGGCCAGACCAGGGGTCGAAGCATGTGGCCCTTTAGCTTCACCCTAGTGGCTTCCTGGAGCTTTTCATAAATGTTTGAAAATGGAAAAAGATGGGCGCGTTATACATATGTTTTGTTCAATATGGTTTCTATAGAAGGACAAACATTCTTTATGTTTTCCAATGCTGTAAAAGTGTGTAGAATAAATATTTAATTTCAACATTTCTGTCCACGAAGATTTGTGTCATAGCCTGCGACACACGCTTCTACCAGCAGGAGGCGGGATGCCAGGCGGGGGCTGTTGTAAACACACCGGCGGCTGTGTGAAGGGCCCTGGACCCCAAAGAGAGAAATAACTGAGAGAACAGAGGATTCAACGCTTCTTGGACCGAATCATCGTTTTATTGCTCTGTTTGTTGCTCAGATAAGAAGCGTGTTACGCACGTTCCATTTTGATATTGTTTTTTGGAATCCTCAAAATATAAACGAAATTTTAAATATGATTTCTTTATTGCATTTCTTTAATTTCATCAAAGCAATGAAACATAATTCATTAATATTGTAATGAAGTTAAACTTGAGGCAGCATCGTACAACAGAGTCGTCACATGGTGCGTCATTCTCTACAGAAAAATAAACATTTAATCATGAAGGCTCATTATGTATTTGTAGCCAACTTAGTCATTTTTATAGTAGGATAATATAGGTAATATAGACACACACAGCATGTGTTGCCTTCATTATAAGGATTATATAAGGCTTTTAATTTTTTGGGACTCCAGACATATTTGTTTTTTGTTGTTTTTTTTGTTCAATATGGCTCTTTCAACATTTTGGGTTTTTGCCAATGTGAGTGATACCTCTTTGCTCAAGTTCATTTCACGAGTTCGCTCTTGCTCATAATTGCCTAGTATCGCCATAATAGAGAAGCGCACTAGGTGAAAAACTACTGCGGTTTGAACGAGATGTGGACCGTTTTACGCAAGAGAAGAAAGGAGAAACATGCATGGTGAGCAGTGAAGCGCTGGAAAGGGGATAATTTGCACGCTGTTGGTGTTAGCTCTTTGGTCGTGTCTGATATAGATACGGGTAGATGGGAGCATATAATAGGATGATTAGTCAATTATCAGCCAGGCTCCTCCCGAACTCATGTTAATTTGATGATTAACCTCATTTGTTTGTCCTCCACTCTAACTCCTCTTATAGAATCAGCTTTTTCCTGCTCCTCGCACGCATATTCAAACTCAATCACTTATTCCTCTGTCATCACTCCAATTATTTTAGATGAATTACTGATCCAATTTATTACTTTATTATTTTAGCATCATTATTATTATGAATAACCGCTAAACACACAGAAATGTAAACAGTAAGCTTTAGTGACCATTGTGAACACTGAACAGAATGCTTTTGTGAAACTGCAATGGAGCAAAACAGACATAGAATACTGAATATGGCTGAATTAGACAAATTCCTAAACAAAAACGCAAAAATTAGAAAAAGGGTTTGAGTTGCTTTTGAACTAAACCAAAATACAACCGGGTGAGGATACATTAGACAAATCACCAAACAAAGGACTACAAAAACATAAAATGATTACATTGAACTGAACATTTTAACCTTAAATTAACATTTAACATTAAAATTAACTGAACATAAAAAATGAAAACACCAGCTTTTAATTACAGAGTTTACATTTCTTTTTAAATAAATTAAAACAATGCCGGATACAGTTAAACAAAGGGGACTTTCCACAGTGCTCCTAGTTCAGTCTTGACCAAAAACTCCACAATTACACACTATAATTAATAAAATGTGAGCTCACAAAGTTTAGCCTTCTGCGTAATTGGCTTTTCCTAAATTTCTGATATAAAAATCAGCTTCTGTTTAATAAACTCTGAACTTATAGCAATTTGCTGCCTTTTCTTGTAATTTTTTTATATTCTGGTGTAGAGGAATGCTTTGGGATTATTTTAAAACGAGTAAATTTTGTGTTTGTTTATTTCAGTTAGATTTGTTTTCCTCACATTCATAAATGTTTGCGTGGCTTTTTGTGTTGTTTAGGTCTTTGTGCAGACTCCAAAGCCATCTGTGTTCACTTCTCTGAAAAACTCCTGATTGCTCTCGTACATTTTCTATTTGCAATTAAAACAGAAGAGTAAATGTTTCTGTTAAAATTGGGCAAAAACCAAAAATTAGCTAATTTCAAAAATGAAATTAATCAACGATGGACAACATTTTTATCATAATGGTCCCTCGGGGGCCCCACAAATAAAACCCTGCTAAGGGCCCGCCGAAGCCTTGAGCCAGCTCTGGATTTCTATATTTCTTTCATTTGGAGCAGCCAAAAGAATTAAAGCTCAGCATGTCAACAGAAAACTGTATCTGAAGTGATAAAATGATATTTAACATATGTTTTCCCAAATGAAGCATGACTGATAGATAACTTACTCTCGAGGGCATCCTCCACCTCGATCTCGGTGTGCTTGAGCTTGCCATCTCTCTGGAGCTTCTCAGTGATTACATCAGAAGGAACCAGCTCCCGCACGGTCTCCCCGTCATCCTCGGATCGGGCCAGCCAGCCCTCGCAGGGGAAGATGGTCGTCTCGGAACCCTTTCACGAGGAATCCAGAGCTTTTGTGAGCTATCACGTCAGGAGACAAACACTCTTTCCTCCTCTCCTACCTTTCCTTTCCGCAGCAGCCTCCGGATCTCAACACGGTCCAGGTGCCAGCCGGGGTTAGTCCCCTGGTTATCATGCCCGATGCGGATCTTCTCCAGGATATCTCCAATGTCCTCCAGCTTCACAAACATGTTGAAAACATTGCAAATTCAATCAATGAAAGCATTGATGAATGAGAGCCCTAAACGTACAGAGAGTTTGCTTAAAAATGAAAACCATTAGCCAAGATAACTTATTATAATGTGGTTATTTGGGACTTAAACATGATGACCTAAAAACAAATAAAACATAATGACTTATAAACATCACAACAATCAGAAATCGAAGGAGTAACACAATGGCACTTGAGCTGGAAAAGAAGGCATCTTTCTCTCCTCACCTCCACTATGAACATGTCGTCTGCGGATCTCTCAAAGTAAAGCCGCCGCTCTCTTTTGTTCACACACAGGTTCTTCTGCTGAGTGCACAGACCCTTCTGACCATACAAAGTGATGAAGACGTCAGCGTCCGTGCCTGCCGCAAACACATCGCTGGTGCAGGTGGTGATCTCATAGGGAACGACTGCAAACGAGGACAAGTCGTACAGATCGTCATTCATATATTGTTGATACTTCAACATCTAAAATCAGTGCAATATTGAATGAAAAAGCATTATAACTTCAGAGATCTGCCTAGGATTGTGGGGGCGTGGCTTGAATGTGCCGAACGTAACTGCTCAATCCGCTCAGCACTTGTGAGGTTTTTTTTAAGATGTATTGTATGATTAAGATGTTTGGGTTGCAACAAGAGCTTGAGCGAACATGCCTGCGACGAGAAACACCTCTCACTTAGATGCAGTGTGAAATTTATCAAGTTCATAGTTAACGCAAGAGGAGCAACAGCTTACAGAGGCTTAAAAAAGATCCTCCAAACAGTCACAGAGATTAAAGGAGCTCATTTCAGTAGAAGGTATAACTATACATGGTGTGTAGGTCTCCGTCTGCAGCTCTGCAGGGTACAAGTCTCTCTCGATCGCCCCATCATCCTCGCCGGCGTCCAACCAGCGGCCGCACGGAAACCGAAGCCTCAGGCCTTGAGAGGGAGCATCAATCTCCACCCAGTCCAAGAACCAACCCGCGGAGCCACCTGAGAGATAACCAGAGCGAGAGAATGTAGAGCAGGGTTCCCCAAATTCTGTCCTGGAGGGCGGAGCCCTGCACATCTCAGTTGCAACCTTGCTCTAGTATGCATACTACTCTAGCTTCCTAAGACCTTAATTAGTGTTCAATTAGCAACAGGTGTGTTTCATGAATGAATAAAAAATGTGAAGGTCTCCGGCCCTGCAGAACCAGATTTGGAGATCCCTGGTGTAGAGAGACAGTGATGGAGAGACAAAGACAAGAGAGCAGAGAAAATAATACAGAATTATAGAAGGAAAGAAATATGGAAGAGGGAGATGTGATTGTATGACCAAAAAAAGAATTTGCTAAATATATTTGAACTGTACCAGTAGAAAGACATGTATTTCCTCTTGTCACCCTCTATTTCTAGATTTAATATATTAGTATTTATTTAAAAAAAATTATCAACAAATCTCCACTTGGAAAAATTCCTGAGAATATCCATCTAAAGTGATATTTCAGCACCCCTGTGAAAAAAATATAATCACAAGCGAACAAAGGAAAAGCATACCAAGCAAGATGTACGAGTGAGAGGTCCCCCAAAGAAGAACGCTGAAGGGATGAAAGTATGGTTGCACAAACATGAATAATGGTCTGTTAATGTCTGCTTAAATACTGTATTATTAACAAGCTCAGTTGTGGTCTGGCAGTTGTGGTCCGGTGGAAAAGGAGATCCACTTGTGATCTGAAGGTTGCAGGTTCGATCCCCAGATCCACCGAGTTGAAGGTGGAGTGAGTGATGGAACACTTGCTCTCCATCTTCAACAACCACAGCTGTGGAGCCCTCGAGCGAGCTCCAGTTCTCCGACTGCTCCCCGGGGCCCCGCAGCCACTGCTCCGGGTGAGTGCTCACGGTGTGTTTGTTCACTGCTGTGTGTGTGTGTACACTGGGATGGGTTACATGCAGAGCACACATTCCAGGTATGGGTCAATTGTGGGATTTTTATAATTGTTTAATCAATGCTTATTCATGTTCTGTCATATAATCACCTTCTAACAGAACTTCTTTACAGCTTAATCAAAAGAATGGGTGGGTGGGGGTTTAAGGGTTTTTACATTAGTAAGCCAGTAATGATAATTATATTGTATTAGAAATAAAAGGTGTTTTGATGTGTGTATTAGAATAGTCAGAAAGTAGTTAGATAGAATAAAGGATCAAGCCAAAAAAACTAAAGGCCTCACTGAAAACAGACTGCCTGCGTGCAGATCTCACTGCTCTTCAAGGACATTCATTTCAGATAACATTGTGTAGTTCCAGCTGTGGGTAATGGCTCGTTAGAAGCAGGGCTGGAAAGTCCCTGATATGAATAGATGGGAGAGGATCTGAAAGTTCTGCTGAAGGTCAGGGTGGGGGATGTCTAAAGCCGCATTTCTCAGAAAACAGCATAACTGAAACAGGAAGAACGGACTGCACCAGCTTAAAAAACTACACTGCCCAAGAATGGGCTGTTCACGTGATCCTCACCGCTCTCTCTCTCTCTCTCTCTCTCTCTCTCTCTCTCTCTCTCTCTCTCTCTCTCTCTCTCTCTCTCTCTCTCTCTCTCTCTCAAGGAAGGGCTATCAGATGAGAAAGGAGGAGCTCAAGTATCAAATATAAATGTTTGTAACAACTATGTTGAAACTCTCTTCTCTTTTGGCACGATTGCAGAGAACACCCAGCTGTATGATCTTATTGTATCAGAATATTAAAAACCTCTGTTATTTGATTCTCAAACTGAAGTCCTGATCATTTTGAACACGCAAAGATCTTCAAAGATCCACACACTCCACATCTGACCAACTTCTCACTTTCACTTCACTAAAGTGGAACTTCATGGCAAGTGCATTTTTGAGTGCAAATTAAGAACCAGGATCTTAAGAACCAAGAACGAAGGAAAATGATGTCCAGGACACTTGTAAAAAGAGATGTTCACAAAAAAAGAGAATTGGTTATGCAGAACCAAAAGCAGGTAAAGATGGTGGCATCTTATTGCTGGTGAAATCTTTGTAAGGCTGCAGGGATCAGCGGAGAAGGTGAGCAATCACAGATGTATTTAGCAACACTCAGAACAGACATTTTGGGACTTTCAACCACATTGAGTTGCATTAACGTTAAGCTTGTCTTACCGCCGTTATCGTGACCAATGCGGAGCTTCTGGAGTTCCCCCAAATCCACCGCCTCGACCGTGAACTCATCGATCATCCCCTTTTCAAACTTGTTCTTGTGTGACTTCGAAGCTTTGAGGTTGATGATTCCTGTTGCATACATTACAGTGGATGAAAATAGTTTCATCTATCTGTCCCACTGTTGTTTCTCAGACGCTTTGAGACAAAATAGTAGCTTAACATTTGACCCTGTATGCAACATAAGAAATGACTACAAAAAAAGATTATATTGATTAGGAAGAGACTGAAGTGATGAGGTCCTCACCTGTATCATCGTTTTCCCCAAACAGGATTGCAAAGACATTAGCATCTGTTCCTGCATGTTTCTTTTCTCCAGTTTTGATTCGCAGAGTGTATGTTGTTGACATTGCTGCAAATAAACAGATAAACAATCAATCAACGAATGCATTATTTTTTTTGTGAAGATTAAACAAACAAGAGGTTTGTTACTAACTTTTTTTTCCATTGAAAATACTGAAAACCCAGGTAAATATCTCAGAAAACACAAGAATCACAAAACAAACCAACACATAATGGATTGGATTAAAGCCGCATAACATGCAACACACCATCAAAACATCATACAATGTAACTTATTATAACTAACAACAACCACAATAATAATAATAATAATAATACCTTTAATTTATATAGCGCTTTTCTGGACACTCAAAAAGCATTATTCATTCACTCCACATTCACTCTCTGCTGGTGATAAGCTACTTTGGTAGCCCTCAGCTGCTCTCGGGCAGTCTGACAGGATGTGGCTGCCATTCTGCTCCTACGCTCTCCTGCCCACCACCAAACACCTCCCACCAGTCACTCACATCCACCAAACACCCCCCACCAGTCACTCACATCCACCAAACACCCCCCACCAGTCACTCTCATCTACCAAACACACCCCACCAGTCACACACATTCACCAAACACCTCCCACCAGTCACTCACATCCACCAAACACCCCCCACCAGTCACTCACATCCACCAAACACACCCCCCACCATCACTCACATCCACCAAACACCCCCCACCAGTCACTCACATCCACCAAACACACACCCCACCAGTCACACACATTCACCAAACAAACCCCCCCCCAGTCACTCACACTCCATCCCCAACCACCACACCAGTCACACTCATTCCCAAACACACCCCACCCGTTCATCACACATCCACCACACACCACCCCACCCCTCCCCACCATTCACACCATCCCCCCAAACCCCCCCCACCACGTCACTCACATCCACCAAACACCCCCCACCCAGTCACTCACATCCCCCAAACCCCCCCACCAGTCACCACATCCACCAAACACCCCCCACCACATCACACTCCTCACCAAACCACCCCACCAGTCACACACATCCACCAAACACCCCCCACCAGTCACTCACATCCACCAAACACCCCCCACCAGTCACTCACATCCACCAAACACACCACACCAGTCACACTCATTCACCAACACACCCCACAGTCACTCCCATCCACCAACACCCCCACAGTCACCACAATTCACCAACACACCCCACCAGTCACTCACATCCCCAAACACCCCCCACCAGTCACACACACCACCAAACACACCCCACCAGTCACACCATCCACAACACACACCCACACACTCTTCACCAACACACCCCACCAGTCACACACATCCACCAAACCAACCCCCCCATCACCCTCCACCAACACACCACACCAGTCACACTCATTCACCAAACCCACCCCACCACCACACATTCACCAAAACCCCCCACCAGTCACTCACATCCACCAAACACCCACACCAGTCCACTCATTCACCAAACAAACCCCCACCAGTCACACACATCCACCACACACCCCCACCAGTCACACACATCCACCAACCACCCCCACCAGTCACACTCATCCACCAACACACCCCACATCACACACATCACACAAACACCCCCACCAGTCCCTCACATCCACCAAACACCCCCACCATCACTCACATCCACCAAACACACCACACCAGTCCACTCATTCACCAAACACCCCACCAGTCCTTCACATCCACCAAACACCCCCACCAGTCACTCACATCCACCAACACACCCCCCAGTCACTCACATCCCCAAACACCCCCACCAGTCACTAACACATCCACCAAACACCCCCCACCAGTCACCACTCCACCACCACACCACACTATCCACCACACACCATCCACCACAACATCCACCACCCCACCAGTCACCACATCCACCAAACACCCCCACCCAAGTCCACTCATCCACCAAACACCCCCACCAGTCACATCACATCCACCAACACCACCACCCCACCCCACCAAGAAATCACCAACCATCCACCAAACACA
>UELW01000467.1:510843-696228 GCA_900490495.1 Danionella dracula
AACACTTTCCAACCTCTCAGAACCATTGTTCCCTAAAGTGCTCCTATATAAAACAAAAGCAATGTTTGAACATAAATCAGTTCATAAATGGTGTGAGCACACTCATGTTAGAGAGGTTTAAATCCATCAAGTAGTGTTTGTACATTTAGTTGAAGTAAAATAGCTTAGTTGTAAATTCACAGCCTTTTTAGGTATGACGCGCTAAGAACTATTGATTGACAGGTTCATCACAACGCTCTGTGATCAGTCAAAGAAGCAAAACACATTTAACATCAATCTCATGCACAAACAAGCAGACACCACTCTGTTTTATATCGAACTGTTTGATCCAGAGCCATCACACCAAGCCTTTTCTGGCTCGAGTTGGTCCAGTCGGATCCAGACTCGCCACTTCAAACCTAAATGAAGCCATGTCCTTGTTGGCTAGACGCGACGCTCAATAATGAATGACTTTTTCGTTTGTCAGAATTACCAAGAAACAAATGAAATACCTGAAAATAAACGACAGGAACAAAGGAGGCGGGTGCTTTTTTTCTCAAGGCGTTGTTACAACAAAGTGAAAGGAATTTCTTGAGATAAACAAAATATTTCAAGATTAAGTTTGTGATGAGGATGTCAACCCCTAAAGCGATCAGGTGGAGGCTAGATATTGCACAAACACTCTTCTGCTTTTACAAATGATGTACTAGCAAAGGATGCTCTGACATTGAGTTTTTTGGATATTGTATTGCCTTGCAATGTCCTTAAATAAATGCCATCTGTGTCTGTATTATAATAAGCAAGGCGGATGGTTTGTTGATGCATATGAAAACGCACACGCCAGAGCAACTCCTCTCAGTCAGTGAACATCCAGCGAGAAATTTAGAAGGGTCAGACTTTTTGAGAAACCAGTATCACATGTTTGATTCGATGGCAAGCAAAGAAGCTAGCCAGCCTTCTTTCAGCCATCCTTCAAGCCTGTGTCTGGAGATGTTTGGAGTTACTGACTGAGAATGTCCCTCACGTACGGAACTGAGATAAAGAACCACCGCCTAAACTGAAGTCATACAAAACAGTTTCAAAGAGCTTTCAGGAAGTGGCTCAAAATATGACGACAAAAGTGATGTTCTATTTGCAGATTATTCTTCTATAATGTTACCCAAGCTTTCTTTATACAGTGAATTCAAGTAATTGTTTATTTAAGGTGTTCATTTTGAACATTAACTAAAAATAAATGGATCGTGATACCATTAAAAAAACATTTCCTGGGGCATCAAAAACCATGAAATGTGCCTCCTCTTCATCTCTGTGTGACGCTGCATCTCTAGTAAGCCCCAGTGTTACCAGTATCGTACCTTTCTTCTTGTGGTACTCGTCCTCGTAGTTCTCCACCTTCTCTGGCTGGTAGTTCCTCAGCTCGTTCTCGTAGATCTCCACATAATCCTCGTTCTTGCTCTTTTTCTTCTTCTTCTTATCATCGCTTTCTCCCTTCTTGTCTTTCTTCTTCTTCTTTTTCTTCTGCGAGTCCTCCTCCTCCTCCTCCTCCGACTCCTCGTCTTTTGCTTTCTTTTTCTTCTTTTTTTTCTTCTGCGAGTCCTCATCCTCCGGCTCAGACTCTTCATCCTCTGCTTTCTTCTTTTTCTTCTTCTTTTTGGACTCGTCTTTGGAGCCCATGATGAGGAAGATGAAGATTATCAGGGCTTATTGTCAGTGCAAACACCTCTTCTCGTTCTGAGCGGCTCTCATCTTCATCTTCTTCTAGTTTTGATGTCAAGTTTCCACATTTTTCTTTCTTTTCCTCTTTGTGGAAACGTTCAAAAAGTTTCCATCTCTGTCCTTTAACGCTCTGGCTTTCCGCTCCGTCTTGTCCGAAATGTTCCTCCTTCTTCTCGGTCTTCTTCTTTCTCGAACCCCTCGCTCTCCTGCTCCTCTTCTCTCTCGTCCGTGAGTGGACTTTGATTTCCGCTGCTTCTGCTGGGGCTCTTGAGTTTCCTGTGACCCGGAGTGTGTTTCTCATCTCTTCAATCATTCATTCCGTTCTTTACTACAGTGAAACTTTAACTGTGAACCAGAGCACGCTCAACTGTGACCAACAGCACCCAGCGCAGCCATGAGGGGGCTTCCCTGCTCACAAACACAGGTTTCACAGACACTACTGTAATTCTGAGCAGTGAGAATAATAAAACGCAAAACTTTTTTAAATTTGGTTAGATAAATTACAAATCTGCTTTGAATGACAATCACATGCATAATGCTCCACGAAGAACTGAACACAAAAGGAATAATACAAGCAGGTTATAAACATTAATGCTTTAAAGTTGTTATCTTGTGTTACTTTCAAGTGCTCAAAGTCTTTATTTTGAACACTCTCGTTATTAAGAATTAAAATTAAATGGTTCTTAACAAGTGATAACCAACCTTAAACAGATATCCTTTACTGGAAAGGTCTGTGCGCACATAAGCGCAAGCAAGAAAACATAACTGTTCGTCACACAGAGTTGCTCACAACCCAGCCTTCAAATTCACCAATTATGTTTATTTTAATAAGTGCACACGCACATAGAAATATTTTTTACACTCATATGTTTGAAGCCTTATTTTTGGGATCTTTAGAATTAGATTAGATTAAGAGCTGCTTGTATATTTTCATGCTAAAATATGGAAGTCAATTCAATTCATTTAAACTGAAGGAAATAAAATTTCATTAACACTGATTTGATTTGACTAAAAGTCAGATATGATCTAACAAACAACTGAATAGAAAAAAAATACTATCCACAAAACAATATTAATGATAAATGTACTTTTTTTAAATTAATGGCCACAAATTAAATGAACAAAGTTCTTACTTTAAATGTTGAATGTTAACAGTTTGCTAATACAATGCATTGTCATTATACATAGAACACATTTTTTATATATATCCTCAGATATAAAATGATTAAAATGTCATATTTTATTTATATGAAAATTACAAATAATAATAATAATAATAATAATAATAAACAGTGCGCTATATAGCCAACAGCTGTGAGACTTTTTCATCCTTTTATCTACAAAAACAGCCAGTGGCAAGATTACAAATCAATATTTACAAAAATAGAAAGAAAGAACCTTAATCTAAAAACCCAGCTAGCTAAATAAAAACAAAGCTAATAATAATCCTAAAAGGCCAGAAGAAAAGTTCCTTAAGTATGATCTGGGCGTTATTTCGCTGAGGAACAGATTCGCTCCAGTTTAGCATCTTTGAGACTTCTTGTAAAGATACAAGTCTTCCCGCCACACGGGGGAGCCACCGAGCCACAGATAGCAATGACTGAAATGCGATTCCCTTTGGTCGCTTGTTTCTTTAGCTGTATGTCAAAATGTAGCTCAATTTAATTTAACTTAACAGTGGTTTATTTAGAAACAACGTAAAAATAAGTAAAACATAGTACATTTAAATTAAACAACAACTCAACTGCTAATGGATGAATAATTTTAATGCATTTTTAAAAGTGAACTACTTCTTTAAAAAAGTTTTTTAAGCCTAACAGTGAGTTTTCAAGATTTTGAGAGTAACGTTGATGTCTTAAATGGATGTAAAAACAGGCAACAAAGGGATGTTTTAGGAGCAGAAAGGTGGCGCAGTGGTGGAGTTGGTCGTCATGTAACCGGAGGGTTGGCGATTTGATCTCTGCTAGGTCCATTTTGTTGTTGCGGCCTTGGGCGAGCCACTTCACCCACATTGCCCAGTATGGGTTTGTGTGGCTGGTGGTGGGCAGGAGGCATGAAAGGGCAGTTTGGTGGTGAACTACCAAGCGAGCTCATCCCGTCAGCGTATGAATGCATGTGGAATGAATGAATAATGCTCTGATAACTGTCTTTGAGCTCTGTAAGCACTATATAAATTGAATGCATCATTAAACTAAAGCAAATCAATTGGGAACAAAATATGAAGATGTACATTTGAAGCTTAAATTTGTTTCTAGACACTTCAAATCTTTAACAGAACGAAATCTCAAAAGTTGGAAAAAAATATTTGGGACAGACTCCATTCTGAATGGAAACTATATAGATAGGATACAGTGTGCATCTTCTCACAATGCTTTTCCTGGGTTTCTTTTTGCTTTTAGAAAACCAAATCTTTGTGTTGTGGTTGAACAGGGCGAGTTCGTGTCTGAAGGCTTGTCTGGTTACTTCAGTGATTCTAATCAAGGATGAAGCTTTGGAGAATGTTTGAAGGGAGGGTCTTGATCTGGTGCTGATCTGGGTTTAAAGAGTGTTTATCACACCATCAGAAGCCCTCAAAGAGCATGGCCTCCAGCAGGGATTTAATCTCTGCGAGTGCATGAGAGCGCATCCAGACATTCCCATGTTCAACCTCGCTTTCAAACATTACTAATTGCTCAACTGTAAAACTACCCTCTGTTTGTTGGAAGATTCTTGAAATAATTTCATCAACTTGTCTGGAGAACTGCTCTTTCATTCCTAAAACTGGAAACAAATGAACAAATCTGCCTCCATCTACCAAGCTGCAACGTGAGACGGAAACCATTGATAAACCTGTTGACTAAAAAAAATCTAGAAGAACTCTGATCAGAACCAAAGAAGTATATATAGACACTTACAGCAAAAGTACAACCTGTGGGATGGTAATGGTTGGGTATCCATTAATATGCATATAAAGGGTAACACTTTTTAAAATCTGACAAAGTATGTCCAATTTTGTGAGAATATGGCCAAATACACTCCAAAAATCTGGCAACACTACCACCGCTAAACACAAGAGTGGGCAAAAAATAGAACAGTAGCAGAATCTGAGAGCAAAATTTCTAATTAGGCAACAACTTGCTAGAAAGTAATGTTAGCCACATTACTGGCAACACAACCAAACAACTCTGCTTGTGATTCCTCCACACAAGCCCTCGAGCCTCTCGGGGTTTGTTTGTCTGCTGTTTGTGTGGGAAGCCAAAACTGGAAAGGTTTTTCAAGAAAACATCTCAACTAGGTTATTTCCTGCAGGGCCTGGACGTGTTGATCTCGACGTGACGGATGTGAGCTCTTCTGGAAAAACAAACACGCATGGACACACATTTTCAGACCCTTCAGTAGCAGCTCCATGACTGATTAACCCTGCCATGGGCCGAGGAAACAAACCGCATGGAAATGACTTCCGTTCAGTCCGGATCAAACATTTCGAGCGTTACATGTGACCACATGAAGCAGAAAGAAGAGCTAAAAAGAGTTTCGACATGAAGACTGGTGTCCTGTATCTCCATACACTTTGTGAAATGAGAGAAAACAGTGCTCAGGAGAAAGGAATCTGAGGAAAGGAGTTTGAGACACTTTTAACTCATAAAACTCAAGCAAATAAACGCGATCACATTACACCTGTACTGAGTTCTTCGCCCTGCATTTCTGTAATTAGTGTTAGAAATGTGAACCAAATCCCATTTCAGAGGCTAAAAAGAACTACATTTTTGTACAAGAGGTTGAAAAAGTTGGAAACCATAGGAACACTCATCTCTCCAATAAACATTTAAATGCATTTTATTTCTTGTTTAAGCAATATTAGTTACTTGTATAACAAGCACTTTGCACTTATTGTTTAATATTTCTATCTTCTTTCTCATAGATCAAGCCAGTGTACAGTTAATTTATCAATTTACAAACTTGTCATTTTTTTCAAAAATCCTTTGATTAATCTTAATGTAATTTGAGTTTTTTTCTCTTAAAAAACAAAAGAACGCTCCATTTATCTTTAAGCTGAAGCCCCTGTTTTCTTCTTAAAAACACACAGCTCTGTACAGTGCGGCTTTACTCCAATAAATAAGATGTAGCAGAAAGTCGCCACAGTCAGTTAAAGTGCATTAGCGATAGCGGCTCGTTCCTTCAGGCGCTCTTCTCCTGGATGTTGTTACTGATGCTCCTCTGCACCGGCGGATCTTCGGATTGGGATGAATCTTGGGACTGGTTCTGATCCACACTACTGACACGCTTCACCGAAGACTGGGAGGAGCTAGAAAACTCCGGAAGCTCTTCTGAAGCAGCAAACAGAGATTCTCTGATGGAAAAACACTGACAATGTTAAGTGAGCTTAAACAGAAAAAAGAAAACATTAATCTGTAACACACACAAGCTTTAAAACTTGTCATATCCATTCGCTCAAGCACACAGAAATTGTGCAATAAATGTGTTATATCTTGATGAAAATATAGTAATGTTATAGGCAGCAATGCCAATAAACATAGACAGTATACTTGGAGTTCAAAAAATGCTATAAACTTTTACATTTCAGCGAAAAGATGCTATAAAGGTGCTACACCAGTTATAAATTTGAAATCATGGTTTACGATTATGAATTCAGATTCACTGAAAACTAAGTGAGAAACATGTTTGGTGTGTGTTAAACATGCCGGACACTTGCTCAGTTCACAAAATATTACAGCAACAAGCTAACTTGCATGAGCACAGAGTTTAAACGTCTTTATGCTAACCATGTAAAAAAAAATTGCTTTAAAACCCGCTTGCAACATATCAACATGATGACAAATTGAAAGTAATATTCCATAAAGCAGAAAAACCTGCTAAGGGTGTCAGCATGCTAATTTCGGAGAATTCATAGATAATATGATCAAAACATGTTAAACATAATGAACGATGCTTATTTACAAGTTAAATAATGCACACATATTGAAATTTTAGCTGTAAGCACCCGTTGATTAACTGGATCAACATTCATTCATTCATTCATCTTCATGTCGGCTTTCTTCCCTTTCGGGGTCGCCACAGCGGAATGAACCGCTAACTCTTCTGGCATATGTTTTATGCAGCGGATGCCCTTCCCTGCCGCAACCCATCGCTGGGAAACATTCACACACACATTCACACTTTAACACTATGGGCAATTGTTCTTATTCAATTCTCTTATTCCGCATGTCTTTGTTCTTGTGGAGGAAACCGGAGCACCCGGAGAAAACCCACACGATCACGAGGAGAACATGAGAACTCCACACAGAAATACCAACTGACCCAGCTGAGACTCGAACCAGAGACCTTCTTGCTGTGAGACGACCGTGCTACCCACTGCGCCACCGTGACGCCCCCTGGATCAACATATTCTTGCTAATGAATACAAACACAATAAAAATGCGAGAAACGTGCTAGAAGTTGCAAACATGAATCCACTGCACAATAAAGCAAATTAATAACATAAACATACAGAATAAACACCACCCTGATAGCATTCTGAAACATGACGTTGGAAAACAGAAAAACACTGCAATATAATGGAAATGATTCCCACAATACTTTTAAACTATGCGGAACAGTCAGCGTGGGATGAACCGAACGAAACACGATTTATGTTAGCAGCATGTTACTTAACGGTAACATTCCATTAAAATATGCTGAAAACATAGATATCAGTGCGCTCACATGCAAGTAACGTGCTAGCTGCTGAAACCATTATGTTCATTTAGTAATAAAACATGCTAATAATCCATGTTAATAAATGCCACATTAGCTTGCTAAACATATTCATAATGTGGTAAACATGCAAGAAACATGCTGGCAACTAAAATCATGCTAATGGTGTTTACCCAAAATAATCAATGCTATATTGCCTCAACATGATAACAAAAAAAATGTCTACTATGGAGTAAAACATACTAGTCACTAAAAAGAAGTTCACTGTTCAACAAAACATGCAAACAATAAATGCCACCATACTGCGTTATAGTGTACAGAGAACAACAACAAAGGTACATTCTAGCAACAGGAGATGCTGCAGGATCCATGAGGTAAAACATGCAAGAAAAAGGTTACCTGCTAAAAACACGTTTCATACTGCTATTACTCACGAAAGCAGAAAATGTTAATGAATGCCACTGTGCTGTTATGGCTAAAGAAGCAGAAAGAAGTAGAGTTTCAGCTAGAGGCTGAAAACATATTCCCGATGCACAAAAACATGCAAGTACCTGCTTAAACATGCGATTGAGTGCTGCAAATATGTTGAAACTTAGAAAACATGACTTTACTACCATAGAGTAAAACATGTAAGAAAAGTAGTTGCTGCAAAAACATGTTCTCTGTGCAGAAAACATGCAATAAAATTATCACATGCACTAAACATGCAATAAAAATGTAACATGCACTAAACATGCAATAAAAATGTAACATGCACTAAACATGCAATAAAAATATCACATGCACTAAACATGCAATAAAAATGTAACATGCACTAAACATGCATTAAAATTTAACAGGACGAAACATGCAATAAAATGTCACATGCACTAAACATGGAATAAAAATGTCACATGCACTAAACATGCAATAAAAATGTAACATGCAGTAAACATGCATTAAAATTTAACATGCACTAAACATGCAATAAAAATGTAACATGCACTAAACATGCAATAAAAATGTAATTGAATAGCAACATTATGTGCATTAGTGCGCGGGAAAAAAATTTCACCATTCAGAAAAACATGCTAGTGGCTGAAAAAGTTAATGCATTTATAAAATGCAATCAACTACTGTGTCTTTGAAAATGTGCACCAAAAAAAGCAACAAAGGTACTTTAAGTTGGCTTAACGATAAAATCAGGAAACTTTCTCTAGGTTGGCAAGATGCATGTTCATTTCCCACAACAGTATAAAGACATAAAAAAAAAATATACATAGTAATGAACTACACCCAATAAAAATACTGAAATTCACACCTTATGATAAACCTGACCAGAAACGTTATCTGGCACACCCCTTGTATGCATGATACTGTACTGAAGATGCTAAAAACGTGAAATAAATGTGTTAGATAACAGGCAGCAATAGAAAATATGTGAAATCTGCTAACTTTCTGAGACTGGAGTGACCTCCGCCCGCAGCATTGGGTGGGTACAGGGAAGTCTGGGAGGTGCTGGAGCCATCCTGGATCTCTCTGGAAGCACTGAAGCGAGCGTTTCTGATGGTGAAGCGCTGTGGTGCTTCTCCACACAGTCCCGGACGCCTCGTGCCAAACAAACTGCGCAGCTTTTTTATGAGTCTGGATAGCAGAGCCTTGCGCAGGAGGATGTAGATCCATGGATCCAGGATGGGATTGGTGGAGGCAAAACGAATGGCCAAAAGATCGGGATTCTTCTCCAGGCGCTTCTCCACCGGCGTCTTGTACAGCTGGTTCAGAAACACCTGAACCTGGAAGGAATATTTCATACATGTAAAACGGTTACTTCCGACTTTTTAATCCAAACTTTTTTTTGTGTGTTTTCAGGTTTGTCTTTTGTCTAGGAAGAATCACCAGCCTTTATTATCTTTAGCTAAATCTGATGAAGATAAGAGGATGCTCAACCTTAGTTCAGTACTGAGTCTACTGTTTCTCAGTTTAGAATACTTTCAGGTTCTCAATGATTCCCAGAAAATGCTTTCACTTTTCTTCTTAACCCTTGTATGGTGTTCGGGTCTGTGGGACCCATTTTCAGTTTTCATCAGAAGAAAAATTAAACCAGCATTTATTATTTGAAGCTGAGATTCACTGGGCTTGGCTCATTTCCTGTGAAAAACATTTATCAGAACAGATTTTTCATGACCCCACACGTACGCCCCCTACACATTTATATTACACACAAGGTGTTCGGCTCTACTGGACCCGGGGCATGTTAAAGTGTGAAAATGGTAGATTCTGTACCTTAATTCTCTCTTCCCACACAAACATAAATCACACATAAACATAACATTTTACATTTTAGAATAAAATTGTGTGATTGTGTGAATTAAAAGTGCCAAAATGCAATGGGTCCAGCAGAGCCACCAACCCTGCCAAAGTAACAATAATGAGAACACCACACATGGTTCCAATTCTAAACGTGAAGAAATCAGGTTAAAGAACAATAAATAAAGTATATTTGCTGTTTATATCACTTGTTTCTTGGCTAAAGGAAATATTGTTAAAGTTTTTAACATAAAAAGTCCTGATTGGGTGAATTAAAATCTGCAAAAGGCAATGGGTCCACGAGACCCGCAAACACCGCCTGAGTAACAATAATATGAACACCACACAAGGGTTACTCAAACACCGCCTGAGTAACAATAATATGAACACCACACAAGGGTTACTCAAACACCGCCTGAGTAACAATAATATGAACACCACACAAGGGTTACTCAAACACCGCCTGAGTAACAATAATATGAACACCACACAAGGGTTACTCAAACAACGCCTGAGTAACAATAATATGAACACCACACAAGGGTTACTCAAACACCGCCTGAGTAACAATAATATGAACACCACACAAGGGTTACTCAAACACCGCCTGAGTAACAATAATATGAACACCACACAAGGGTTACTCAAACACCGCCTGAGTAACAATAATATGAACACCACACAAGGGTTACTCAAACACCGCCTGAGTAACAATAATATGAACACCACACAAGGGTTACTCAAACACCACCTGAGTAACAATAATATGAACACCACACAAGGGTTACTCAAACACCGCCTGAGTAACAATAATATGAACACCACACAAGGGTTACTCAAACACCACCTGAGTAACAATAATATGAACACCACACAAGGGTTACTCAAACACCGCCTGAGTAACAATAATATGAACACCACACAAGGGTTACTCAAACACCGCCTGAGTAACAATAATAGGAACACCACACAAGGGTTACTCAAACAACGCCTGAGTAACAATAATATGAACACCACACAAGGGTTACTCAAACACCGCCTGAGTAACAATAATATGAACACCACACAAGGGTTACTCAAACACCGCCTGAGTAACGATAATAGGAACACCACACAAGGGTTACTCAAACACCGCCTGAGTAACAATAATATGAACACCACACAAGGGTTACTCAAACACCGCCTGAGTAACAATAATATGAACACCACACAAGGGTTACTCAAACACCGCCTGAGTAACAATAATATGAACACCACACAAGGGTTACTCAAACACCGCCTGAGTAACAATAATATGAACACCACACAAGGGTTACGCAAACACCGCCTGAGTAACAATAATATGAACACCACACAAGGGTTACGCAAACACCGCCTGAGTAACAATAATATGAACACCACACAAGGGTTACGCAAACACCGCCTGAGTAACAATAATATGAACACCACACAAGGGTTACGCAAACACCGCCTGAGTAACAATAATATGAACACCACACAAGGGTTACTCAAACACCGCCTGAGTAACAATAATAGGAACACCACACAAGGGTTACTCAAACAACGCCTGAGTAACAATAATATGAACACCACACAAGGGTTACTCAAACACCACCTGAGTAACAATAATATGAACACCACACAAGGGTTACTCAAACACCGCCTGAGTAACGATAATAGGAACACCACACAAGGGTTAATTATATATTGCATACTTCTATTTTATTTTACAATGTTTTAAGGTCTGATTAACACTCTTGTTAGTTCAAGGGTGACATTCACCTCAAGTTTGTGTTAGCTGGAGAATCATTTGGAGTTGTTTTTCTGTAAATGAGTTCTCTGCTGTTCTTTGTAAATTCTCCTTCACCCAAAATTGAATCATTTTGGGGTCTGAAATTTAAATATTCTAATGATTTTTTTCATGGAGCATCTGACAGGTATTCTTTATCAGGGGCCACAATTTTTATTATTATTACAAAATATAAGGCATTAAAAACAGTTATGTTGCAGGAAAAAGCTGATATTTGGCAGACTTATAAACTAGTGTATGTCAAACAAACTAAATTAGGGCCCTCCACCTCAAATCCTCTAGCGCCAACAACTTTTTTCTCTTACCTTTGTGGTAAAAAGCTTTTGAACCATATATAATGGATAACTCCTTTTAGACCCTTTTTATTACAACTGAACCATCATCAGACCATGCTAACTACAAGACACCACAATTCAACTCAATTTGTTGAACTGTTCCAAGATTGACTTGGAAACTAATTTACTGAAAACTCACCAAAATGGGCTCAGCAGACTCCTTGAGTTATTGAGAGCAATCTTAGGTCACAAGACTATAACCACATATATATAACCATATATATCTCTTTATCAAAACTATATCTCAGCAACACTTTGAGATTTTAAGTCAAAAATTGTACATGAGGCCATTTACATGCTTTGAGGTTGTATGTGTTGGTGCAGTGCTCCCCAGTGGTCAAGGATACTGGAAACTGGCTATAGTAACTACCACACTGTTTGTCTTAAAATAACTAATGAATTCAGACAAACTTGTGCATGTAATAAACTTCATGGTCTGAGGTTTCCTGCAGCATTTTGTCTTAATTCCCTCCGGTTCAGAGCCATGAAGAAATTTCCAAACTGGCTTATATCTCAAAGAAGTCATTATTTTGTCTCTAATCTGTCGGGGCTTTGTGCAGAGTGCCATGATAATTTGGAGGTAATAATCTTTTTACAAAAAAACAAAAAACAAACAATTAATGAATGAATTAAATTAAAATTAGATTGTATGGAAACAGGTTCCTAACATCTTTAAAGGCTAAACAAAGTATAGGGGAGGATAGATATGTGAAAAAGCACTATAGTTTTTATAAATATTGGTAAAAGCATGTTTTATGGGGTGATGTTTAACTTCAGGCATTTGGACACGTTATGAAAAATATTTTACACATCATATAGGAAAAAAAGTACAGTGCTAAATTAGCCTATAGGCCTATCAGCGTGGCCCTATTATTAAATACATAATGTAAGTTGAATTAAAACAGTCAATGATCATTCAACTCTGGTGCAATAAACACTGGACATTTTGCTGTGTCTATTTAAACACGTTTTAAAAAGTAAGACGTCAGTATATGTTTGGTATACTGTCCTTTAACTGTTTGGCCCTACATATATTATTACAGCAAGTAATATATTATATCCACACAGCAAAACTAAGTGTGGCAAGTTTAGCTAGAGCTAAATTATATTACCTAAATTAACATTTTCAGCATGTTATTCCTCTCGAAACGCTATCATCTCCATCACATCCCTCCAGAAACTTTGAGTGCAGGGGCCTTTATCATCTCCATCGCTCTCTTTCAAATCTGCAGCACAATACAAGAATGGAATCCGAAGGCAAGTCTCGAAAGTGGCTTTGAATGGTGAGAAACTCCCAGATAAGATGTAAGAATTTGAGTCGATGAAAACACACAATAAAGAAAGAAAAATGAGCCCGAGTCGAACTCACCACCAGCGGAATGGAGCAGATCAGCACCACAGCGGAGGTGATGATCAGCAGCAGCACCATCCGGATCTCCGCGGCCGCCAGGCGGCCCAGGCTTCTGCGAGGGTCCGGAGCCCCTCTCTGCGCGTCCGTTCCCAGCGAGGTCCGCCGGACGAACCCGCGGTGCATCCGGATGAGCGCGCCGCACACCAGCACGTTGCAGATGACGGTGATCAGGATCAGGAGTGAGCTGCAGCCGGCGTACGTATAAGAGAACGCAGCGTGCACGCTCACGTTGGTCCTCCAGTCGATGAAGCACCAGGTTTGAGGGTACTGCATCTTCACCTCTCCAAACCCGACGCTCGGAAGCGCGCAGAAGAGGATGTTGGACGCGTAAATGGCGAGGAGAGCGACTCCTGCAAGGCGCTTGTCGATGTAGTCGTTGTAGAAGTACGCGTGGTTGATGGCAATGTACCTCTCGATGGACATGACGCAGATGATGCTTAGTCCTGCGAGCGAGAAGAAGAGCAAGACGACGCCGAAGTACTGGCACAGCGCGTCCCCGGCGGGCCACGCACCTTTCACGTAGGTGGCGATGGTGACGGGGCTGGCGAGCACGGTGCCCAGGAGATCGGTCACCGCGAGTCCGCACACCAGCGTGTAGAAGGTGCTCTCCTTCTGCTCGCGCCGGGAGCGCAGGAGCACCACGATCGCGATCAGGTTGCTGATGACCCCGAAGATGAACATGATGGCGGGGATGGTGGGCTCCATCACGCGCCTGAAGATGGTTAAAGGAGATCGGCTACACGCGCGCGCTGGAGCGATGCATGGTGAACGCGAGAGAAAGTTGTGATGGAGACAGAAGCGCAACAAACTCTGTGAGATCAATCACACCCCTCTGCAGCTCATGAAGGGTGGAGGGGGAGAAGGTCGTGAGGGAGAGATCTTTTTTTTTTTTTTTTAAGAAATTCATTCCCGCACCTCTTCCAGATCAAACAGCTATTCCATTAAACGCGCTTTTGATATATTTCCATCATAAAAAATGTACACGGAGAACTTTTAATTACACTAACTGAAATGCCCAAAACGTGGAAGTTCATAGTTTAAATGTCCAACTTGTAATGACCTGAGCAAAGAATCTAGTTGGGTCCTTAAAGCAGAGCCACTATAAGAGCCCTAGGCAGAACCAGCGGAGGAGAGTTTACTCAGGGAAGTACATTCTTCAAAAATATTCAAAAATGTCATTAATATGAAATTAATGTTAACATAACAGATTCACAACATCTTTAAAAATACATAAAATTAAACCCATTAGTAAAAAATAATTGATAATTGCAATGAACATTATTTGCATTTGATATATAACATCTTTATTTTCCAGCTTCCCTACATTGACAACAAACTAATTGATAATAAACACTTAAGCGCTTATTTTTCAATGTCATTTTTTTCTAGCACACAGTTTTTGAAGACATTGGCACTGAGGTGAATTGGAAAAAATAACAATAATGTCTGGAGGTCAGCCTACACTTACAAATATAAAACCAGACTGTTTTAACGTGAAGCAACACAGAAATGTTTAATTTAGTCCAGAAAAGAGGGATGTGCGATTGTTGGGAGGCAATTTGTCGATAGATAAGTCACCAAAACAAACCAAAGGCCCTTCGTGTTGTTAAGCTTGATCTTGTGAAAGTGGCTGATGATTGGTTATTAGCTTATGTCTATCTCCCAAGCATTTCTAAAAAAAACTAACAAAAAAACAAACAAACAACAACAAAAACATCCCATCTTTAATGGCATTGTTCAATTAGTTTCTTAAAAATCAGCTGGTAAAACTCCTGCGCCCAGAAGTACCACACAGAAATTGGAGGACAGTTGGCAGATTTGATGGGGTCAAACGTTATTTTTCTCGTATCTTTTAATGTTGCTTGTTTTTTAATTAATAGAAAAATCTCCAGCAGTATTACAAAGGGACCTGGAAGATTTGGTCTCATTGGTTTCTCTAGTGGTTCGCTTGCTCGAATGGAACTGTGGTTCAAACACCAAACATCTGACTCGGTATGATGAAACAAAGCCGGAGCCATTCCGCAGAGGAGTTAAGCAACTGAGGTTTCTCAGTCTCCTGCAGTGAGACTCGGAACGGTTGCTCTTGACCAAGGGAGGTTGTGTTTGGGGTTAGTACTGCAGCCCCTGTAAACGCAGCTGACCACTGCTGGGGTGGTTTTGTTATCTACACTTCTTTGTTGGCAGATGACAGAGAGGAGGTATGCTCTTTGGAGTTCTAGCCCCGTGAAGACTTATGATTCTACAATTTCTGCTTATATATTACGTTAACATTTGCTACAGGTAGAGCTTACCAGATTCTTTATACCACTCAGGCTCTGATCTGTGGCATGTTGGAGGCAGCAGATCCAAATAAAGAGTTGATAGATGTTTCTGGAGACCTGGAGGAGTATAGGCTGGCGCTGATGACTGGCAGCCTGGTTTGTATCCTACCATGGAGCAAAGCCTAGGTCCTGACCCAGCTGGCCTGTATGAGCAAGATCAGCAGGAGGGGTGGGAAACTAGCTATCTGCACTAACCGTAAAGATAAACAAGTTTCTTTGAAGCATAGTTAATGCTTAGTGAGCTGCTGCCAATTTTGACGTTTGAAACACAGTAGCTTGCACAAACATAGCTTGTTGATTAAGTAAAAAGCTAGAGCAGAAAAAATGTATCAAGAGCTTTCAATCTAGCAACTCTAACGTTGAATACTTGCATTACTCACGAGCGGAAACAGTTTGTTCCTCTTCTAATTCTAAGCATGCAACAATTAAGGAAAACTCAATTATGAATCACACTAAAGACACATATAAAGAAAGGTATAATTCTAATGGAAACTTTGTTATTACGCATCAGAGAATATTATTTCGGATACATTCATTTCATTATATGTTCTGAACGAGCTTTACTCGTAGCCTTCAATGCTTGCAGTTTTGTTCGTGTCCCATTCTCTAGTCAGCTTGTATTTTTCAGACTCGCTTCCAGCGTTGAGAGTAAATTGGTATTCATTCGAGAACAGGACACAAGCTTGTCTGCTAGACTCGTGATAAAAATCTCTGGACTATGAGCTATGCATGCTCTTTAAACAAAAGAGTTTTCAGTATTGTCTGGATGAGAAGTAAACTGTTTGGGTTGGCAGCCTTGCCGATGTCCGACTACACATCTGGAGGATAAATAAAGACAATGCAGCATGGCGGAAATGTGCTTGACCTAAAATGTCCAAACACGCTTAAAACCAGGTTGCAATGTAGTGAATAAAACACGGCTGCAAACAAATCTGGACCAACTTTGGCATATGTTGGGCACAGCTGCTACTAATGTGAAACTGACATACCATATCTGGCAGGGAAGATATTACATCACAGAAAACATTCAAGGAAGGGAATACAAATGTTAAGCTGGTTGAAACTTGGACCAGTGATGGCACATGTCTGGAACCCTAACTCTAGCAGTGTGGTTCAGATGAAAGAAGCACTTCATTGTGAAAGCTTTGATTTGGATAGACTTGCAAGTAAAATCAGCTTGTTAAAACATGCTTCAGACTGCTAAAATAAAAAATAAGAGAGAAATCACAAGAAATCAAAGTGTTTCAGTTTCAATGTCAAAACCCTGTCAGTTCCATCATAATTTATCAATTTTAAAAGCTGACAGGCACCAGAATAAACCAAATTCCATGTAATGGAGATTTTGAAAGCTGGTAATCAAATCAGTTTTGACACGACAGACCAACGGTGTCCCCTAAGAACCGTCTGGATTGATTGCAGTTAGCGAGGCGAGTCGAAGCAGAAATAATGTAATGAGATTTAACATGATTAGAATCAAACTCGGATTCATTTCGGTAGAGATTTGGTTTTGAGCCGGAACAGAAGAAACAACGTCTTAACCATGAAAACCTGAAGAGGAAATCTGTTCTTGTTATCAAATGAAATTAACCTGGCTCTGCTTGCTGCTATAAACCGGTTAGATGATAAAGAGCCTGGAATAAAAGCTCTGATCCATTTAGGGGCTGTCAGAGAGGGTCGGAACGCTTATCGTGATGGCACACACGCAGGAGGCCATCATCTGACACGCCACAGATGCACAAATCAAATCCGTGGAGGGTGATCTTCTGATTAACGTCCAATCCAGAGAGAACGATGATTGAGGAGTACTCTCAGGTTCTCTACCGCTGGACCACCCCTTAAAGAGTTACAGGGACTAAAAAGGATTAAAAGGGTTGGAACAGAGTGGTAGAGAAACAAGTACTGGTCACATGATTCGTGAAACGTTTCAAACAAGTCCTTCACGCAGGATATTTTTCCACGTTAGCTTGTAACGTTCATGGTTTGAAGGAAAACGGCGAGCGTGAAGGGCATTTTCATCCCCTTCATCCTTTATATTCCACTTCACTATGATCCATAATAACTTATAATCCATTTATTACGCAGTTATAGTGTGCTTTATGTAATTACTTACCAGGGTAAAAAAAAAAATAAATAAATTCCGAAGTGAGACTGTCAGCTTTCACTCAACCTTGTTTCCCAAACAATAGCTGTTGAACATTAATTTTCTGTAGTGGTGAAAATAAACGGAAATACCTATTCTTGAAAAGTGCACCAACATCAAGACACTTTTGGGAGAAAAATAAAGATAAGGGCTCTGTTGGTGAGCGTTATTGCCGTGTGTGATCGGAGTGAAGCTGCTCTCTGAAGCTGATGACAAGCGTGCATGTTAAACGTAGTTTGTTTGTGTGACTCGGTACGCAGCATTTCTTGCGTCCTGTGGGACCGCTAGACAGGAAACAGAACTCTGCGTGTCTGCAGTATGAGCACTAGTTTGTTTGAGTTGGAAGAGGATCTCTAACAGAGCAACACACACGCAGCTAACAATGCTGCATTTCCAAAGCTTTAGAATCAAGCTATGAAAAATGTTAAAACTACGTAATGACGGTTAAGTGTTAAGGCCTCTTTTCACCAAACTTTTCCATGACATTTTAATAAAATGTATGACCTGACTTTAAAAAAATTATGAGTTAAACAAAGAAATTGGAGATGACTGGAAATCTGCAAATATAGAATGTAGGGATGGTTACTTTCAAGGCATGTATAAAGACTGTTTAAAATGTAAAAATTACTGTTACCTTCTGTAAATGTGTGGAATAATCATATAAAATGAATCATATGCAAATGACCATTTAGTGTCTTCATAATTACACAGTTGAGATAATATATAAAATTAGTTTAAAATAGGAAAAGTAACTGTAATTGAAGCTTATTTGTCTGTGTATTATTATGGTAGAACTTTGAATGTGATCAGAAATAATCTGTTAACATTCCGTCACATGAATGTAAAATGCGGTTTCGAAATCTGGGTTTTTGTAACACAGTGTATAATTAGTATAAATAATCTCAGGAGCCTAAATTTTAGCTTTAAATGTTTATTTAAACTGTTTAGACTTACAATAAAAAAAGACTTTGAATTTACTTCTCATGCACATCACTCAGAGAGGTTTTCCTTTTCCTGGGAGGACGAGCTGCTCTGAGCGCCTCCGCTTGCGCCCGACTCGCTCTCTCTCTCTGTATGAGCTGGTGTCTCTCGTCCTCCCAGCACTTGATCTTCTGGTGGTATTCTCTCAGATCATCTTCCTCACACAGCGGCAGTGTCTGATCTGTTAGGAGAGACACCAACGCTTCCAAACCCCTCGAGTCAATCTGATTCTGAGCCTGGAGCTGCTGCTTGATCTCCTGGACACAAATACAGAGGTACAACATGAGGAAACGGACAAAGAAGCTCTTGAACGGCAGATTTTAACAGCACGGACCTTGAATCGCTGGATGTACTCAGGTAGCCTGAGCCTCTCATGCTCATCTTCCTCCTCCAGACTCGACTTGTTCTGGCTTTCCTTGTTCCATTCAGTATCCGCGAGCACAGAGAGATCTCTGAGAATCTGCTCCACACAGTCCAGCTGAGACACACACACACACAGAGATAAACTCGTTCTCATTAGAATCTTTCTTTTTACATTTTCTATAAAGCCTTGATGGCAACATGGCTGTTTGGTTTATACACGTCGAACACACACACTACACACACACAAGTTTAACTTAAATCACTTAATTAAGCTCGTTTAGATCGGCTTCTCAGAAAGTTTACCAATAATTGGTTTTCAATAGGAACTTTATAAGGCTTTCTGGGTAATTGCTCAAGATCTCATCCTGTCAGGTATCTTCAGAATAAACCAGGCACTCCACCAGGACGTCCTTAACATATATAATAATAACCGCAAATAGCTGCTGTCTCACTCTTGAGAAGAAAAGTAGTCATATCTGGCATCTTGCTCGATGAACTTGGAGGCATGCGAAGAACAAATTCTTCCATCCCATTCTCTCAAAACTTGTCTTTTTTACATTTGATCATTAGTTCGCCCAGTGCAAAAAGCATTTCGGATAGAGTTATACGAGAGGCTTTGTGCACTTACCTTGACCTGTCTGTGTCAAATCAAAATAAGCGCCTCAACTCATAGAACTACGTGGAGCAAATAAAAATGAGTTGTATTTATATATTTGCTGCCTTTTGATGCTGAGAAGTACAGACTAATTAAAAAAAAAGAAAAAAAAAAAAACACTCTTGGCTCCATGTTGTTTAGAGAGCCGAGGTTCTTATTTTGATTCGGTTTCACACAAACAACACACACAAACTTCTTCTTCTTCTTCTTTCGGCTGTTCTCAGTTTAGGGGTCGCCACAGCAAATCATCTGTTTCCACCTAACTCTGGCCTCAGTATCCTCTACTCTTGCACCAATTACCTTCATGTCCTCCTTCAGCACACCCATATAACTTGTCTTTGGCCTTCCTCTCGCCCTCTTGCCTGGCAGCTCCATCTCCAACATCCTTCTACCAATATAACTACTATCCCTTCTCTGCACATGTCCAAACCATCTCAATCTGGCTTCTCTGACTTTGTCTCCAAAACAACCAACCTGAGCTGTTCCTCTGATGTGCTCGTTCCTAATCTTGTCCATCCTTGTCACTCCTAAACTGAACCTCAACATCCTCATCTCTGCTACTTCCATCTCTGCCTCGTGTCTCTTCCTCACTGCTACAGTCTCTAACCCATACATCATAGCTGCTCTCACTACTGTTCTGTACACCTTTCCTTTGATTCTTGCTGACACTCTTCTGTCACACAACACCCCTGACACTTTTCTCCACCCACTCCAACCTGCCTGCACTCGCCTCTTCACCTCTTTTCCACACTCCCCGTCGCACTGGACTGTTGACCCCAAATACCTAAACTCCTCCTACTTCTTGACCTCAGCCCCCTGTAACCTCACTGTTCTACTTCCCTCCCTCTCGTTCAAACACATGTATTCTGTCTTACTACGACTGACTTTCATTCCTCTTCTTTCTAGAGCAGACCTCCAACTTTCCAGGTGTCCCTCCACCTGCTCTCTACTCTCACTACAGATTACAATGTCATCTGCAAACATCATTGTCCATGGAGATTGCTTTCTGACCTCATCTGTCAACCTGTCCATCACCATAGCAAACAAGAAGGGACTCAAAGCCGATCCTTGATGTAGCCCCACCTCCACCTTGAACTCCTCCGTCTGACCTGCAGCACATCTCACTGTTGTCATACTCCTCTCATACATATCCTGATCTACTCTGACGTACTTCTCTGCCACTCCTGACATCCTCATACAGAACCATAGCTCCTCTCTTGGCACCCTGTCATACGCTTTCTCTAAGTCCACAAAGACGCAGTGCAGCTCCTTCTGACCATCTCTGTACTTCTCCATTAGCATTCTCAGAGCAAAAATTGCATCAGTAGTGCTCTTCCTGGGCATGAAGCCATACTGCTGCTTGCAAATATCCACTTCCCTTCTTAGCCTAGCTTCCACTACTCTTTCCCAGAGTTTCATTGTGTGGCTCATCAACTTTATACCTCTGTAGTTGTTACAACTCTGCACATCACCCTTGTTCTTAAAGATTGGCACTAGGACACTTCTCCTCCATTCTTCAGGCATCTTCTCACTCTCTAGAATCCTGTTGAATAACCTAGATAGGAACTCCACTGCTGTCTCTCCTAGACACTTCCACACCTCCACAGGGATGTCATCTGGACCAACAGCCTTTCCACTCTTCATTCTCCTCAGAGCCTTCCTCACCTCATCTTTTCAACTTCCTGCTCTACAATGTTCACCTCTTCCCCCCTTCTTTCCCTCTCATTCTCCTCATTCATCAACAACACACACAAACAAGCACTATAATCTATCAAAATGGCAACTTTTGATCAACAAGTTTTTCTTCTTGCTAACCCGGGAAAACACCAAAAACAGAGCAAACATGCTTATTTCATGAGTTTGCTTACATAGAATTATCCCAGAAAGCAAAGCAAGTTTGGAGAATTTTGGATAAGCATACTGGGTGAGCCGTCCATTGAAGGGCCCCGGGGCCGAGAGGTGACCCCAGCCCGGGAGCCCCCCCCCCACCCCCACCCTGGGGAGTCCCTTTGAGGAAGATGTTGAGATAGGGGTGGAGGAGGGAAATGGAAGTCAATGATATTATGAAACCGGTTTAAGATTGCCTTTCATACTGAATTGTGGGGGTCTTCACCAAATCAGTGAAATCATAGGACATGATGAATTCAGTGATTAAAAAGTCCAAATTTGGCAAAAATAAATAAATGCTAAAAAAGAAAACTTAAGATTTGACACATTTATGTCCCCAGATCTGACAAAAATGTCCCCAACAACACACAAAGGTTGGAAATTTTAGCCAGGAAGCCCAATGTTAACATCAGAACGTGTGCTATCATGCCTCTCTCTTCCTCTTATCTCATCCATCGTTCCTCTTCTTTAATCTCAAGCCTCCTGATCTGGACTCTCTCAGACACTCCCAGGCCTCAACCCGGTTGTTTAGGGATCATCTTAATGAAATATCTCACCGCTTCCGTCGATATACTGATCTCTGTGAAGTCTGAGCTGAGCGTTTCCATCACTGAGAGCGCTCGATTCAGATACCCTGAGCTCCAGGCTAACGGAAGCTCATGGTAAACCGCATGGATTCCCCGGGAGAGCTCAACTTTACCTGCAAAAAAAACACAAGTGAGGTTTTTCCATACACAGCAGTTGGCAGGGGTCATGGGGGTTTCAGCAGTATTTCTTCAGTGTAGTTGTGCCAGCAATGCGATGACCACAGAACGCACTGCAGCTCAGGAAGCTGTGTTCATGTCTACACACCAATGAGAGCGAGTCCCAGAAGACGAGCGCTGAAACCCACGCAGTTCTTCTGCTTCAGACCGACCAGAAACAAAGACGCTCCGATGCTCCGCTCCTCCTGCCACTGAACAAACACAGAAAGCCTCTAAATGAACACTAGAGCAGGGGTGTCAAACGCTGACATACAGACCTCCTGATAAACACGAGCGTAGCATCAGCTGATCTCAAACAGTTTGAGATCGGATTCTGGTTGAGGCCATTTTAATCCTCCTGTTGTTAGTTTATACATTTTTAAATATCCCTTTTTCATCACAAACCTGGCTTAATTAGTGTAATGGTCAGCTAAAATTCAAAACTGTGTATGAGTACACCCCCAACATCCTAAAGAGTTTATATAACATGGTGCAATGCCATAGAGAGTTCACAGTTTAGTAGGCTTTTATCTCTCTCTCTCTCTCTCTCTCTTTTTTTTTGGTTCTGACTGGTTAGTAAATGTTTTTTTAGACTACATACTCTGCAAATCATTACAAAAGTAACTACTCATGAATTCAGGTAGTATGAGTTGCTCTCAAATGCACAACGTCAGCTATATTGTCAGATGCATCCCTTCTAGCAAACCAAAGCTCCGTGAAGCTCCGAAGCAGATGATTCCAACGAGCCGTATTGGTTTCAGGTTTCGAAACAATCCGACACCACAGCAGCACCTAGTGGTCATTCTCTCCAATAACACTGAACGTTCATGAAACCGGCCATTTCAGATTGTTTCTTCAAATCTTGGATGAAACATTCCCATCCACAATGTTTTGTATGTCTGAAATGAAACTACAGATTTTTTATTACCGCTGTGTGATGTTTTTTTTTATTATTATTATTGTCAACACCAGGTGTTTTCATGTCTCGAAGCTGACGTGATGAAAATAGTTTAACTACTCTTTGAGATTAGACTATTCTTTAACAAAGCAGTATTTGAAAAATTCGTTACACTTATATATTATATTATAGACATAAATTCTTCTGCTTTAGAGGAAACTTAAATCCAAATAAAAGCAAAAACGCAACGCAAAATTTGAATTCTACGGGGTAATGATGCTTTATCTTCACTAATGAAAAAGCTTTTACATCTTTTGGAGGCTGGGTTCAGATCTTTAACTGTATATCAGAAGTTCAACGCTTGGATCCCGTGTTTCGGACAAATCAAAAGCAGATTCGAGATGTGCGTCAGGACCATACATTGGGCGAGACATAAACCGGGTAGAATGCGTCGAAGACTCAGTCACATGACTCATGTTTCGAAACGCGTGACACAGTGGCGCAGTGGGTAGCACGGTTGTCTCACAGCAAGAAGGTCTCTGGTTCGAGCCTCGGCTGGGTCAGTTGGTATCTCTGTGTGGAGTTCTCATGTTCTCCTCGAGATCGCGTGGGTTTACTCCGGGTGCTCCGGTTTCCTCCACAAGAACAAAGACATGTGGAATAAGAGAATTGGGTAAAAAAAATTGTCCTTAGTGTATGAGTGGGTGTGTGTGGATGTTTTCCACCCATCTTCTTGTTGTCTTTCTTCCCTTTCGGGGTCTCCACAGCGGAATGAACCATCTCTTCTGGCATATGTTTTATGCGCCGGATGCCCTTCCAGCTGCAACCCATCGCTGGGAACTTTATGGGATTAAAAAGTTTGGATCGACTCAATTTTTCAGGCTCTCGCCAGAAGTAGCAACCCATCCAGGAACTGCTGTTCACATACGTTGTATTTGAAGATATTACTCGACTCACATCCTGCATTATGTAGACAGATCCGTGAATGGTTCCGAGTGCAGCCAAAAAGCTTTTTAAACAAGTCTCATTCTCTGCTGGAAACTGGTATTTGTTGGTATGGAGTTCCAAGTTTCTATTGTGAACAGAGAAGTGTTCCTGTGTACAAGTACAAGCCTGACCCCATATAAAGCAGTGCTGACCCTTACCTGTCCAGTACAATATAAAACTGAACAGAACAAAACAAAAACAAACAAAAAAAACTTAATTCCAGGATTTTCTTGATTCTCAAAATCTCATATCACAATAAAATAAAAAGCATTGCAGCATTCATTACAAATACCGTTTCAATTAGTCGTAACCCTGACAGGCCTGAGATAGAGTCTTTTACTAATCAGACTGTAAAGAAAAAATGTAAATAATAAAAAGAAACAAAAACAAGTGTAATAAAAGTTTAATTTGCATCCTTTTTAAGCATTTTCTTCTCCAAGACCCTTGAACTTTGTTGATCCACTCACCGTGAGCTCAGGTTTGGTTGCCAGATATTTGCTGAGCGCGGAAACAGACAGAATCTGAGTGGATACTCGCTCAAAGGCCTCCTGGAGCATCACCTCCTCCACCACCGAACACGCTCCTGACACGAACAAAGAGAGATCCTTTCTTTCTCTCGAAATAACCTTCATTAAACTCACTTCAGGTTCACTGGTTTAAGCCACCAATCTATAAACATTTGTAAGACTGAAGGAATCAAAGGAAAACAAGCCAAAGGTTTGTTTAGCAACTTCATTTGCATGATGCAAATGAACAAATGTTAATGACACAGTGTGTAATATCTGGTCAAAAGCGGGTGCCAAACCTTTGTACTCTTTATCTTTCAAAAAGGAGTCGATGAGGAGATTAAAGGTGAAATCATCAGGAAAAATGCCAAACTGAACCTAAAGGAGGAAAAATACTAGAGGTTAATTCCTTAAAGACATTCACAACCCCTTTTACACTTAAGTTCATCAATTCTTGCTAATAAGAGATTTGACATAAAGCTTGTTTTAGGATTGGAAAGTCATCCAATATTCATGGTTTTTGACAGTTGTATTTTATTCCCCTTTTGTATTTTTAACAACCATAAATAATAATAACAAAAAACAACGTATGTTGCATCCCTTTTGAATTTTTAGAGCTTTACTTTTTCCTAAACCTTCAAGTTTTTCTGTTTCCATTTCTTTGAGTGCATTAACACTTTCTGGCCCTTGTTTTTCAGCACAGAAAAAGATTGAGACAGCCCTCTGTTCTGTTTACAGGATCGTGTTATTGTTCTCTCTGTCTTTACATCATCTAATCTTGTTCTCAGTTCTTGCTTGTTCACTATTTCATAGGTCAAGTTCACTCTTTCTTGAGTCGTAAGAATTTAGCAGTGTCTTCTTTAGCTAGAGTAAAACTTTGGGAAGAAGGGCTCCTCTTTTAGTTCACTTGTATACATTTGTTCCACTGGCATCTCTGTTTTCATGGACTGTTTCATCTTTACTTCGCTGCACTCATTTTGTAACTAATTTGCCTGTTTTAGCTGTTGGAAGAGAGTCCACAATTGTCGTTGTTTTGCTTGATGTTTCTACACCTAATTCTAACCTTTGAATTATTCATCAAAGTATGTTTCATAGGTTTTTACCTGCACTTCCTTTCCTGTTTTTATGTCAACGTTTTATAGCATCCGCAGGGTTTCTCTGCACTCAATCAGGTACACTGTATAACCACACATTTTATTTATTTATTTTTGTTATTGATTACCCCGCAAAGTAAGTAAATCCACCAGAGGAGGAAGAGTGTTCTCATGTAGAGCCCCGAAGCTCTGGAATAAACTCCCGGATGTTGTCCGGAGCTCAGCTCAAAGAGTTCAAAACTAAATTAAAAACATATCTGTTTAATCTAGCATTCGAATAATTGGCTCTTGGTATTTGTCTAAACGGATCTGGTGTCTGAGCACTATATACATACAAACTGTTGAAAAAACAATGTGGTTCAATGTTCCTCTCTAAGCTCTCCTCATCATTTATCTCTCCTCCTGCAGCTGATGCTGATCACCTGTTTGTTGTCTGTGTTACAGTTTTCTAACCGTTGTTTCTTCATTTGTTAGTTTCTGTTTTGTCTTTGTTTGTTTTTGTTATTTCAGGTGTTTTCCGGCGAACTGTTCGTCGATGGATCTTGAGTTTGTGTATTCTTTATGCTGGGGAGGTGATTAGCACCTGTCTCAGTCAGCGAGGCTCCCAGGGGCCTCACAGAGGAACTCCTTGTTTACTCTACCTGATCCTCACGAGGACTTTGTGAAGCTGCTTTGAAAGCAACTGCTAAAGAAGCGCTATATAAAAACTTGATTGATTGATTGATGTTAGTCATTTGTTCCAGTCTCCACCCCTTTTGTGATCTCCTCATTCTGTTCCTGAGATCTCCTACTAGTTTCCTGCGTATTTAATATAAATTTCTGCAGCAAGCATCTGCGTGTCTGTTATTAAAGTAGAATTGTGTTTGATTTCTGATTCTTATCGGTCTCTGATCTAACCTGAGAGAGTACTAGAGCTTCACTATTAAGTATTTAGATGTATATATAGTCAAGCACAGACCTTGTTTTTGAGTGTGTAAAATGCTTTTTCTCTGGTTCCGTATTTGAGGCACTGCCTGATCCAGCTGTGGACAGTCCAGCCTCTCAGAAACCAGCAGTTTGGACTGTGACGAAACCTGAGAGATATTTCATTATTAAAAAAATAATTGGCGTAATTTGCTTATTGGGTAAACGATGTACAGTTAAAGATACTCACTTATACAGGTAATACTCTGCTTGGTCCACCTCCTCTCTGGAAGATAAGTTATCTACAAACTAAACACAAATACATTTGCTGATTATTCACTGGCTTCATTTATGATAAATTAACTTCAACTTAATTTAACATACAGTTATAGGAAAAAAAAAAGTTTTCCACATGTTTTATTACAATTTTTTTAAGAAATGTAATATTAGCATATTTTTTATAATGTGAGCAAATTAATTAAACACAAACATGTGTAAATGTGAGTGGTTTCAGCTTTCTGTTCCAATATAAAATAATGGAAGTGCATCAACTACATTTAATTTTATTTTCAACATTCATCGACCGAACATAAACTATTTCTATCAGATAATTCTAAATAAAATGCACTTACTGTAAGACCTTAAATTGTACAAGAAACATAATCCACCTAATTTATTTTGATAAGAGAACGTTCTGAACAAAAGAAAAATGTTTTCAGAGAAGAATCGGTTTTGGAACATTACAATGGAATATTTAGTAGCACTCTGTGCAGAGTTTTCAAAGCATATGATCGTACGATCATTTTTGTACTGGGAAGTGGATACTAAAAACCTAATAAACACTATATGTTTAAACTCGGTTTGTTCCCTACTCTCTCTCACCCTGCCAATGACCAAAGAGCTGACGGGAATCTTCTTCTCATACGTGCGATCCATAAGAGAGGCAAGCTGGCCTGCAAATAAACAGACTTGTTGATAATTAATACAACCCTAAAGCGTCAACAGGATACAATATTAAATAATAGAAAATCTACAAAAACACTGCGTGTTAAATCTGACCGAGGCTGTGAGGATCTTTCTCTCTCTGCTCCCAAATAGAAGGATCTGTGTATGCTGCTGACAGTAAGCTTCTTCTGCCTAAAAAAAAAGAACATACGTAATGTAATATCATTTGTAGAATTTATGTTTTTAGCGGGCTGCAAAAGATAAAAATCTCAAGTTTAAACCCCCACCATTATGTTACATGAGTGTCTATGTAAAAAAAAGGCAAATACGTATATTAAAATAATAATTCAAATATTTAGCATTGATATAAATCATGCCAAAAAAAAAAGCAAAGTTAATCCGGGAAAGCCCACAGCTCTTAAAAGAAAAAAACGCAATGTTTTAACATACAGACGTTAGTTTATCCAAATACACTGCAATGTAAATCTATAATTTAGTTATATATATTATATTATTATAGTTTGACTTATAATATAGTCAAAAGCTTAACCTCATGACGCGCACTTGAGGGGTTTTAAAAACAGCAACCAAAAATATATATTTGAACAAACATGTTATTTTAAGTGGCGTGTAAGTTGATAATGAATTAATAGTGACACTCACCGATGGATCGGTAATATAAACATTTGGTAAACGTTCGTCCTGGAAGCAAACAGCGATGGAGGATGGAGGCCGCCATTTTGGAATGAACCATCTGCGGGAACTGAGGGGTGGACAGAGTTTCGAAACCAGGAAGAAGAAAAAAAGCACATATTTAATGTCAAACATACTTAAATGAAACTACGAATTGTTCAGTTTTAATAGTACATATGTTTTAGTATTCTACATATTTAATTTACTTGTTGCAATTCAAGGTTTTGAATTCAAGGTTTAGAGTGCACTCTAAAATGAACGTTTAAGTGAACGAGTTCGCCAACGCCGCCCTCTGAAACGTAAAGGAGTCGTGAGTTACATATCGACACTTGATCTTAAATAACGATTCGGCTTAAATATGACAAATATTAGTTGTTCACACCTTTGGTTAAAACACCCGATAGATGGCGCCCTGGGGTTATTAAACCAGCTGCAAACTCCAGAAAAGAAAGCTATATACCCTGAAGTGTTTCAGTTAAACTGTCCATATGTGAGAAACAAGCTGTGCTATTCTGAACAGAATTCCAGTTTCACTGTTTAAATTCATGCATCGAGCCCTCAGTATACCATACTGAATAACTTGGTGTTTCAGTTTCCTTAACGGTAAACACCGTAAAGAATGCACAGCACAGGGAACTGAAAGTGGACCATCATTTGACAGTTTTTTTTTCTCTTCGGTGCTTTTAACAGGTTACAGTCAACCTCTCTGTCCTGATTCATTTAGTGCTTTCACTTCAACAGACACCTTCCCTTTACCTGATCTGTGCGCCTCTCCGCAGGCCTCTGTGGCTGCGGATAACAGAACGTGGCTCTGGAAGACAGGAAGTGGACTTAAGCGGTTCCTCTTTCTCACACATAGGTCTGGTGTGCACACGAAGGTAAAAAGGATGAGAAGATAAATTAACAAAGAACAATCTCAGAGGAATCATGCATAGTTGAAATGCAAGCCACTTATGTCTTACTTAAGTATAATCAGTTTCTTCAAGCAATTATGTTGTTGTTTTCATTAAATCTGTTAATATTAATAGTTTTAGAGCTGAAACTGAAAAACTGTCCAGTTTAGCTATGCTTGACTATACAATATATGATATAATACATATCAATATTTGATATAATACATATCAAAATCTTGTGCTACTCAGTGTTAAAACTCTAAAGGCACTCCAATCAGAACAATAGCATCAACACACAAAACCAGAAGGGAGTCAGTCAGGAGAGCTTTTAACGGAGCGCTTGTTTTATTAGGGACGACGAGTTTTATTTGACTGATTTTCTCACAAGAAGGTGGAAAGCACATGTTGAGGTTAACTACATTGTAAAAAAGCTTATATGGAGACGCCAATACTTTTTACTGTATTATGAGTTAATGAGTAATTGAAGTAATGCCACACCTAATAATAATAATGAACTCCTCATGAATTATTAATTGATTAATGATGAGTAAATGATGATATGTACCCCTCTTTGGTAAACCATACATGAAATAAAAGTAAAATACAAATCAATGAATTCCAACATTTATGATTAGATCATTATTATTATTATGCTGCGATTACATCCTCATTAACTCACCATTAATTAAATTTATACAAGAGCATTTTTTTATTTAGTTTACCCCATTCGTGAATAAATCAGAAACAAATAAGTAATTAAGGCAGTGATTGTCAATCAATCCTGTACAGCTTTAATGAGGTCATAATAATACATTTGTCAACTCATCATTTCTGCATCATTTACTCGTCATAAAATAATGATTCATTTATGCATTAACTAATGATGATTCATGTTACCTTATTGTAAAGTGTTACCAGATCTGCCAACTGTACCCAAGTCAAACAGAGCTCTCGGGTCACTGGTTACCAGTGTGTTACCAGATAGAACTTCTCTGGGTTTGCTCCAAACAGGTTCTGCAGAACCCGTTTGGAACCATGTGTAGGTGAAGTATAAAATTTGTGTTACGGGAAAGTGTTTCGGTATCTGCTGCAGGTTGAATGTAGTTGCCTTCCAGCACTTCCTGTTGTGAGAGGAGGAAGTGGAGACTGTTTTTAGTTTTAACTTTAGGCAAGGCAAGGCAAGGCAAGTTTATTTGTATAGCACATTTCGTACACAGGGTAATTCAAAGTGCTTTACATTGGAAATAAAGAGTAAAAAGAAAGTGCATACATTAAAATCAAGCATAAAAAAGTCATATAAAATCAAACTGATTTAAAACACTGAAATTTAAAACATTGATTAAAACAAAGATTAAGATTTGAAGTGCAGAGGTAAAATAGTTGTTCGGACGTAGGTGCTCAGTCGACAAAAGCGCAACTAAACAGGAGAGTCTTTAGCCTGGATTTAAACGTGACTAAAGTGTTGGCACCCTTGATCTCCTCTGGAAGTTGGTTCCATCTGTGGGCCGCATGGTAACTAAAGGAGTATTTTCCCTGTTTGGAATTTACCCGGGGTAGATCTAATTTATTAGATCTGTGGGATCTCAGCTCTCTGAAGAAAGGAAGAAACTTTAAGGAAGAAAACCTGTCCAAAAGTTAGACGCCAATGTCAGTGTAGTATGGGTCCTAAACAAACTTTAAAAATGCAACAAAATAAAGTGACATCCGTGGAAAGGCTTTCTGATTGAGGATTTAAAACTAAATATTAATCTTTTAACATGATCAGGTAAATTGAAAGTGAAGTAGATTCTTCCTCCACCAAATAAAAGTTTTAAACACTGAATATTTCACTTGTGCTTAATACTTATCTATTGACTGATTGATCAAACAAATAAAATTCACAGTAAACTCAATGAGAAGATATTAGCCAGTTGTTCAAATATAACATTAAGATTAAATGTCTATACCCATTTTATTCAACAGCCAAAGTACTTTAATCCTGAAATTAGTTTATTGTACAAAAATACAGATCTGCCTTTAAACATGATTTTAATCACAGCTGAATAAATCAAACATAAATTATCTTAAAAAGTAGAAAAGCACATTCATTATTTATTTCAGAGTGATTTAATCTCCACTGAGAGTAAGAAGCTTGAAGTCAGAAAACATAATCAGATTGCTCCTCTAAATTATACACAAATATATTAGATCTTTAATAATAAAAATGACCAGAAACAGCTTTTGAAAATCTTTTGGTTGGTAAAATTAGACTTTGCTATATTTTCTTAGTTTGATTGTTAACTAATCTAGTTTATTTCAAAGAATTGAAAATATGAGTTACAAGCTTCAATAGGATTGATTACTTCATTCAAAATGTTCAGAGAAAAGAAATCAAAGGAAACATTATTTTACGTACTGCTCTCAACAAAAAAACTGCATAAACTACATGTTTTAATGGTTGACATAAGAGCTGAATTGCGCACTCACAAAGTTTACCTCTAAATGAGACCATTTTTAAAAATTTGCCTGGTCCTAAAAGCAGAAGTTGACTCAAAGTGTACAGACACGAACACTTCCTCGGTCTCTTCTGTGACCACAGCAGCTGACCTGCGCTCCTTCCCTAGTTTGAGCGCAATCCATGCAATATCATCTAGCTGCAAGGCCGGAGTGGCGCCTTGGTAAAAAAATAAATTCACAATGGAACACTCAAACATGACAATGTGATATTACCACACCTGGGTTAAGTTGCTAATGTAAGTGTCAAAACACTGTTTTGATTACATTTACATCCTTGAAAATGTAAAGATTTAATTAAACAAGCTCTTGTAACGAAGTTTAAACACTAAAAAATCACCCCCCATGTTGATGTGTGTTGTTTTGGTGTTTGATGTAACCGTATTCTTTTTAAAGAAAAAAATAGAGACACGGGTATTTCTTTTGTTTCTTTTGATGATGTTCATAAACTGAACTTGTCACATACTAAAACTGCCAGTAGGTAGAGAGGACAGTACGGTCTCATTGAAATGCTGACAAAACAGGATTTGTACAGGATTACTGCGCTCTTCTGTCTCTAGATCTCCTTTTTCTTTTCCTCTTCATCATTTTCTGATGCTTTTGGGTTCTCCGGATGGTGCTTGCGCCATCTCAAAACACTCTCTCCATCCTCTTTGTGTCTGTGGATTTATCTGTATTGTGCTGCTTTCTTCTCCTCATCACTTTCCAGGGTCTCTTGGGTATCTAGATTGGGCCGGCTCCATCTGAAAGTACTCTCCTCTTCATCTTTGTGTATCCTGTGTTTTCTCTCCTTCTCCCAATCCTCTTCCTCGATCTGTGTTCTCTCATCTTCCTCGTATACTGGAGTTTGTTGGCTATCCGGTTCGGAGCTGTTCTGGCTCAATATGGACCTGTACATCTGGATTTGACTCCTTGTTTTCTCCTCTTCCTCTGGCACTCTGAATTCGGGAATCTGCTGGTCCTCATCCTGGTCCTCTTGGACTCTCTGGTCTTCGTCTCTCTCAGACGATGTTCTGGGTTGGTTCTTCTGTGAGAGATCGAAGGGCTCGTCCTGGTTGACTCGGGCAAGAACTCGCAGGAGTCGACTCTTACGTCTCAGCACTGAAAGAGAGAGAGAGAGAGAGAGAACATATTTTCTGATCATTTAAAATAAATTATTATTTAAAAATGCACAGAAAAAAACATGTATTTCGTTGTTTTTGTGCTAGACAAGATTTTTTGCCATAGATTAAAATATTTAAAACTTCAGTTTTAAAAATATCTTTAATCATTAATTAATCATTACATTTCAATGCATGACTATTTTGCATGAAAAAGGGGCATTTTAAACAAAAAGTTTCCTTTTTTCATAAAGAATCTTTAGTTTGTTTAGTTGTCTACTGAAGTGTTGAGCATGCGGGTGTGTTGGTCAAAACCAGGGGTCGGCAACCCGCGGATCTGGAGCCGCATGCGGCTCTTTAGCACCGCTCTAGTGGCTCCCTGGAGCTTTTTCAAAAGAGTTTGAAAATGTAAAAAGATGGGGGAGGTAAATATATGTTTTGTTTAATATGGTTTCTATAGGAGGATAAACATTCTTAACGTTTCCCAATGCTGTAAAGGTGTGTAGAATAAATATTTAATTTCAACATTTCTGTGCACGAAGATTTGCGTCATAGCCTGCGACACACGCTTCTACCAGAAGGGGGCGGGATGCCAGGCAGGGGCTGTCGTAAACACACCGGCGGCTGTGTGAAGGGCCCTGGACCCCGAAGAGAGAAATAACTGAGAGAACAGAGGATTCAACGCTTCTTGGACCGAATCATCGTTTTATTTCGATGTTGTTTTTTGGAATCCTCAAAATAAAAATGACATCATAAATCTGATGTCTTTATTGCATTTCTTTAATTTCATGAAAGCAATGAAACATAATTAATTAATATTTTAACGAAGTTAAACTTGAGGCGGCATCGTACAACAGAGTCGTCACGTGGTGCGTCATTCTCTACAGAAAAATAAACATTTAATCATGAAGGCTCATTATGTATTTGTAGCCAACTTAGTCATTTTTATAGTAGGCTAATATAGCTAATATAGACACACACAGCATGTGTTGCCTTCTTTATAAGGCTTATACAAGGCTTTTAATTTTTTTCTCCAGATATATTTGTTTTTTTTTGGTCCAATATGGCTCTTTCAACATTTTGGGTTGCCGACCCCTGCTCTAAGTGCTCGTGTTTGAGTGAGTTTCTCACAGCGAGCATCCAGGCCCTGCTCTCTGATGCCGTGCTTGACCTTCATGTGGCGCGTCAGGTTCCCCTTCAGTGTGAACTTGCTGGAGCAGTAGAGGCACCTGAAAGGCTTGCTGTCTGAGTGAAGGTGCATGTGACCCATCAGGTTGTGCATCCGGTTAAACTCCTTCCCACACAGCTGAAACATAGTTATAAGAATGTTATGGTCCCTCTCTCACACACGCACACACGCACACACACACACACACAAAGATTTTTGCAATTCGCTGCAGCATAGTTTTATCCACAAGAGTTACAACATCGAATTGAAAAATTATACCATCCTTAATCCATCACTATATAGTTATTGATTTTAATTGACATCAATTTAACTATATATGGACCAAAAGAGGTAAGCTATGAACATCCTTTTAATGTCATATGTTTTTGGGTAACTTTTCGAAATCATTGAATATTTACTATTTTGGTTTTAAATAGTCACCATGGGGTTTGAATGGCTATCATTGGTCTCCGATAGTTATTTGCCAATTATTGTTGAAATGTCAGTTACCAATGGTCTTGAAATAGTTTGGAGTTGGCTTGAGATCTTAGGGATCTAAAAATGGCCTTTGGTAGCTTTGAAGAGACAGTATTGTATGGAATAGTTAGTGATCATTAGTCTTTAATAATCAGCATTAATGGCGTCCAGGAGCAACAGTGACAAAATATTAAAACCAAACTGTTCTGACCCAGGGTTGCAGGTAGTTTAGCACACGCTGCTCTGAACGATGAGCAGACTGGGACGGGGGTGTTTGAGTGTCTCCTGGTCTGAAGGAAGGATATCGCTCTGAGACAATAGCTCTGTCCTCCCTCGAGTAAAGCGCTCTAAATAGATTCAGTCTCTCTTTCTAAGCAGCCCAGGAGCCTTTCCTGTTTTCTCACGCTCCGTTCGGACAGTTTACATCCCTCCATCCTCCTGAAGGAAAGCAGAGGAAAGAACCACCCCGATGAAAACGAGAGGAGAGGAAGAGGAGAGAGAGAGAGAGAGAGAGTATGTAACCCATGGTGGCTCCTTCCGAGGACAATCCAGCCAGAAATCATGAATTTAAACCTATTTTAGTTACCGATTTAAATCTGTTTTAGTGTACAGTTTTTATTTACACCCCAGTGGTTCACCTGTGCTTCAGTATTATAATGAGAACACAGTGGCCAACAAGAGACTCATGTTTTTTTAATTCATAGAATCTCTTTAATTGTGTTCTGAAGATAAAGTCACCCATAAATATTCACCACAAGGAGATTAACTGAAATGGTGGACTTGGGGAAACTCTACCTTGCACTTGTACGGCTTGCAGTCAGAGTGGACGATCATGTGAGCCTTCAGCGTCTGTTTCTGGACAAAGCTCTTCAAGCACAGCTGACACTGATAGGCTCGGACGTTTGTGTGAATCAACACGTGGCGCTTCATGTTCGCAAGGAGCGTGAACTCGCGGCCACAGATTCCACACTTGTGCTCCTTCACACCCTGAGACACAATAACAGACAGATGATGAGAAACACAATCAGGTTTTCTTTTCTTTTCAGAAAATATATCTGATTCATGTAGCCAGAACCGCTGTGCAGAAGTCTTAAGAAGCCCTTTTGTAAACTGCAATGTGTTTTGCCTAGATGTCCACCGAGACTGATGCTTGACCTTAGACAAGGAGAAAACAGCATGTTTTTTTCTACTTTCTTTTTACCTTCAGCGCTGTCAAAAAGGACCATGTGGTCCGGCATGTTTGAGCACAAGCAGGGAAACTGAGCAGAAACAAATTGTAGCACCCAAAAAAGCACTCACGCTAAAGTTTAAATGTGCACACTTTTATAAGGTTTGAAATAAGTAAAACAAACGAGCGAATGCATCTTTACCTTTCAAAGTTGTCAACACGAGTGAAAGTTTAATGAAAAATGTCTTGTGTTAAGAGAGTACAAGATCCATTTGGGAATTGCTCAAAAATTGCTGTAAAGATAGATTCTCTAAGGCAAAGCAAGCTAAATCTTTAGAAAAAGCAGTGGGGCTACATGCTTCTCTTGTGAGAAAGCGGCGTAATGTGTCCACTTGAATAATTTCAAGCAACATCCTGCTTTCTATCTGGATTAATAATTAGAACAGATGGAGGGTGCAGTTCTTTGACTGACCACTGAGCAGATGCACTTCATGAAACCCTGGTAAAAAATCTACACTTGAAACAATCCTAAATACTTTTATTTAATTTTGCTATACCTGACCTTGAAAATTCTGAAGCAACACTTTTTTGTATTTTGCTTAAGTTAAATAATAATGTCTTCAATTTATATAGCGCTTTTCCCCACATTTTGATATGCTCAAAGACGCTTTACAATCTCTAGAGCATTTTTCATTCACTCCACACTCACTCCACTCTGGTGGTGATAAGCTACCTCGGTAGCCCTCGGCTGGGGCAGTCTGACAGGACGTGGCTGCTAATACACGCCCTCAGCCTCCTGACCTCCACCAAACATCCCCCACCAGCCACACATGCATGAAATGAAAACTTAAAATACAAATAACAAACATAACCAACAGAAGGATGCTTGAGTGACAGCCCTTCATTCATCAGAGCTATGATGAGGTCAGTCTTAGGTTTCGTTCTCATCATTTCTGATCCTGCAAAAATCTACTTTTTCCCTTCAATTTTTACTCTCTGGCAGTGATGCTTTGCTAAGAATTAAATGGCAAACCACGGCGTCCATGAATTGCAAACACTCTCTGAACCTTGGTCGTGGAAGACAAAACATGGTATTAAGTATGTTTTTTAAAATATGACACTGGTTATTATTCCTCGGGTGGTTTTGCAAGGTACTGCAGATAAACCTTTTTTGTACCTCTTTGTTTTCTGTGCCTCAGCAGAGACAATCGGCTTCATGCACTGCATATTATAAAAATCCTTTCAATGTGTAACATTGCTAATTGAAGGACACATTTTAATTTAACATGCAACAGCAAAAAAAAATAAATAAATGTAATGAAACATTTGAGTATGGATGGCGCTTTTTGTACAGGCTTAAAAGATGAAGAGGAAGGGCCTTTACACGTCTATCTGTACTGAGATTTGCAAGAATGTTCGAATGTCTTCTCTGCAGTGGATTTTTTGTTAGCTTTACTGCTCTGCTGATTTGATGCAGTGACACTCCTTGCCCTTGGATGGCGCTCAATGGCAGTAACGTGATATTTGTGAAAAGCATGAATCAAAATGACTCATGAATACCAACTCGTTTTGGGGATTACATTGTTGATAATCAGAAAACAGGAGAAAGCAAGTTCATTTACTCAGTTCGTGGAATTTTGCTCTATTTTTTGGGTCTTTGTCAGTTCACAAGTAGATCAGATTTTAGAATGATCTAAACGAACCCTCAAACGATTCGTTCTTTTTAATGAACGGGAGTCTAAAGAACGAATCATTAAATTGAACAAAACTTCTCATCACTACACATTGGATAACAGCTGTACGTTCGGTCAATTTATAATATTTGTGGACTTTGATTTTACTCTAAACGTACATATTCTTCAGTTTCACAATTTCTTCCTCTGTTTTTCATCACGTTGTTCTTCATCACGGTTTCTTGTCGTGAGGTTAATGTGTCAGTGTGTATCAATCGGCACCCAGCTGCTCTTTCATGTGCCACTCAAGAGCCAGCTTGCATTGGTTGTTCTCTTTGCGTAAAACCAAGCCCAAATTTTTTTCATTTGCAATAAACGCTCTGCCAGATGTGTGAGCGCACGTCATTACCCATTGTTTTTGATCGAGGGATGTTCACTCACTAAACTTGAAAGATTGGATGTGTGATGACCTTAAGAGGTTGCCCCTAGGGTGCAACTACCCCTCTCAAATATTGAAGCCCTGCCTCCTCTGTGACTGGTAATTTCTCACCTTATGAGTGAGCGTATGCTGCTTTAGGTGGTGTGCCTGCGCGAACTCCATCCCGCATTCGCTGCAGATGAATGGTCGCGCATCCTGGTGTTTGAGCCGGTGATTCTGGAGCTGACTTGGATACTGGAAGCTCTTGCCACAGTCAGTGCATTCATAGTGAACCGGACCACGATGCACAGTCAGATGCCGCTTCAACTGCGCAAGCGTTGCAAAGTCCAGGCCACAATCTACACAGACGTTCTCCCGCAGCCGCTCGTGTTTCTGCGCATGCGCTCGGAGCTCGCTTGGGTATGCAAACCCACGACCACAGACCCGGCAGCTGAAGGTCTTGACCGCACTGTGTTGCATCATGTGACGCTTGAGATGACTGGTCTGCGTGAAAGCTTTGTGACACACTTGGCATTTATGCGGACGAGTACCTTTGTGCGTAAGCATGTGCGTGTGGAGGTGGCTCAGTTGCTTGAAGAGCTTTCCACAGAGCGTGCATGCATGAGGTTTGATGCCGCTGTGGCCGAGCACATGCGTGATGAGGTTGTATTTGGAGGTGTAGGATTTTTCGCACATGCGGCATTTCCATCGCTTCTGATCGTCACCGACATTCACGTAATAGCTGTCGTCTATATTTGTGCTGATCTTCTCGGTGGCGGATTTACAATTCTGTCGAAAAAAGGGATGCATGCTATCAGTTGTGCTAGCATAGTACCCATTCATGTGCATGCTCGGCTTCTCAACTCCAGATTTGTGTCCCGAGTTGTGGACTCTGCCACAAAAGCGGAGCATCTGATTGGGATAGAACTGACTCTGCACTGGATTCGGGATGGATTTTGGGATGAAGAAAGGAAATGGGACGAGATTGGGATGGAACGGACTGAAATATGGAGCTGGGGATCGGATGATGAGTGGAGTCTGAGGCCATGGCTCCTGCTTGAGCCCCATAGCGTGTTGCAAATGAAGCCTGTTCAGGCTCAGATCGATCATTCCGGGGGCGAATCTGTGGGGTCGAGGAACAACTGGGTATGGAAGTGAAGAAAGGTCAATGTTTTGTGTGTGTTTATTATTGAAAGGCTTGCTTTCTGGATCTGTAGAATCCATGGTTAAAAATTATTTGTTGTTCAGATCCATAACCTGGGGATGGAAAGAAAGTCAAAACCATTACAGTTTTTTATGTATTATATACATTTTAGTACATTTTGATGGTTTTTAACAAGTTGAACTAAATGGTCATTGACAAACATTCAACTAATCATCTGCTGTCAGAACTAAACTCACAAAAGGAATCGTTGCTCAGATTCTATTAGTGATGTTCAGGTTCCCTGTTTATTCCTTTGTTTTTCTGTTTTCAAGGGATGTTCTATGTTCAATTCAACCCACATAAAAATTTCACTTAGCCTGACTCTGGCTTACTCTAGAAAAATTGCGTGGAACAAGTGCCAAAACGAGATACGACATGTGACTTGACCAAGTCCTGATTTCAAACCGGGGCCACTCATGAACCATGACTGACCTAAGCCTTAGCTAAGTTAACTTTAAGCCTAATATCTTATCAATGTCCTTTATACCAAATTAAAAACAATACTTTAAATGAGAGGCCCACCTTTGGTTGGTCAAAGCTAGATGAATGGCAGACAATTATCAAACTGTTTTCTGACTTGGCAACAGTTTCATGTCTTTTATTTGGTTTTCCATGTGCTCACCTGGAAGTTTTGTTAATAAGCTCATTGAGCTCCCTCAGGGTAGTGTTTAGTCATAATTTAGTCTGTTGTGTATCAGATCCCTTTGTTTTTATTTCCATTGGTTTGTGGTGTTCCTTTGTAAAGGATTATTTATGCAACCATTCTCCTTAATCTCCTCATCTAGTCTTGTCAAAAGTCTTATAATCAGCTTATACACAGAGTTTGTTAGAGTTTATCTGTGCTTGCTTTCTATTCTTGAGTGTTTTTAAAAATATACTTTTATTTCGAGATGAAACGTTTTTTCCCTCTATACAGAGAGTTAAAATAACGTTGAATCAGTGTGGAAGTTAAACAGCCAATTAGGTGACATTTTTAACTTTGATAGGGTAGTAGGGTGGTGCAGTGGTTAGCACTACATCTCTTCATCCATAAGCTCATACGCTAATGAGAATAGGATTCCAACTTTGCATAATTCTTTAAATAATTGGGATTAAGCACAAACCCTTCTCCATCCAAACAAAGCCATACAAACGTGACCTTCTGCAAATCAGAGTCAAGCTTTTATCAATAGAAAGTTCACCTGCCAATCAAACTTGAATCATCAACAGTAAAATCTTACTGGCCAATCAAAAACCAGGCACTCAACAGTGGACACCTGCCAATAGACACCTACCCAATGATAGAACCTCAATTAGTCGGTCAGAATCAAGCACTCAAAAGTAATCTTTTAATTTACCAATCAGAATCAAGCAATTACTGCAAAACTTTAGCGAATTAGATTCTAACACTCAAAGGTAGAACCTTAATTAGCCAATCAGAATCAAGGACTCAACAGTAAAATCTTTATTAATCAAGCATTTAGACTTTGAACAGTCAAAAGATCACAAGCCAATCTGAATCAAGCACTCAAGAGCAGAATCTTAATAAGCCAATAGGAACTGAGCACTCAACAATAGAATCTTAATAAGCTAATCAGAGTCAAGCCCTCAACGGTTAACTCTTCTTTAACCAGTCAGCATTTACACTTGAAACCTCCTTACAAATAGAATTTTCATAAATTTTTACATTTACATTTTACATTTTACATTTACATTTTACATTTTGTTTACATGTACATTACATAAATGTTCAATAAGGGTATCCTAATTAGCCAATTAGAATCAATCAGTCAGTATTCGTTGAACATTTCTGTTTCAATTCGTATGGATTAATTTAATTGGTAAAGTGATTTGAGAACATCAGAATGTTCAAAAACCATAAAACAATCCCAAGTGTGTTCTCTCACCTGTGCGCTCCCTCTGTCTGCTCTTCAGGCTACATTTCAAAAGAGAGAAAGAGTTCGACTCACCTGTGCACTCTCTTGTGCGTCTCCCCACACACTGATCCTCCGGCCTCACTCTCACTTCACATTTGAAGAGAGAGTGAGAGACCTGAGAAGGAGAACAGGAACAATGGCTTTGTTCTGGTTTTCGGATGAGTTCTTCTCAGTGAAGGAAGGAAGGGAGGAGAGGAAGTCAACAAGTCCAAGCTTTCCTGACATACACAGCGCATTCTTCGAACAAACAGCCATGCAGCCGAGCATCAGCGCAAGAGATCAGACTCTCCTCTGAGCAGCACAATCTCTGGCGGCCGGCCAGTGAGCCAGGGTCCATCCTGGGATGGAGCGCACCAATGTTAACATCAAAGATCCAATATGAGGAGAATCAAAGAATCTGTGCAGAAATGAGAGCATTCATTCCTCTTTAATCGTGCAAGTTCTCTTTCGTATCCATTGCACAGGACATCTCAGCTCTTTAACTTTTTTCTTTTTCCCTTAACCTAAAGCCCAAATGATCTGTGAAATATCATGAAAATGCGAAGAAGTCCTGACTTACAAGATTAACAATCTAGTTTAATGTTTGGTTACAAAGCACCACACTACAAAATGATCTCCCAGATGAACAAGGGATACACGAAGCAAAAAAAAAGACAAATAGATATAGTTACTTATTCCACTTTTTCACTGGATTTCAGGTATGACATGACTTGCTCAATTCATCACAGTTCACCTATGTGAGTCCCCCAACTTCCAGCATCTTTTCTGAGTGAGCTGTTATAGAACCTGGGCCAGAAACGGCAAAAAAACATAAACACAAAAAAGTGATTGTACACAACACTAATAATGGAAAGAATAGTGTTCTTGATGCTTGTAGCGCCTAAATGAATGGCTTAGTTGAAAAGATGAATTATGACTGAAAGATAAAGAACTGCCCAAAAGAACATTTCTTTCTGGCCAATTAGTGAGCTCAGTGATTGACCAATCAGCAATCAACAGTGTGATGGTTTTTTTTACAGTCTTTCCAATCAGAGAAATCAACTCTTTGGCTTGATTCGGGTTGCTTTACAGAACTGAATCTTTTTGATCACAACTAAAATGAAAGATAGTGGGCTCCGATACTTTGGTTAATACAGCATCAGCTTATCTTAGTTGAGCCAACTCAATTGCTGATTTACAGACTTACTGAAAGGTTAAAATATACAATGTAAGCTATATATATTATAAAATACAAGCTAGGTTGGTCTGGACCTTTTACTTTTACCTTTTACCTTTTACTTGACCTTTTACTTATAAGACATTTTAACAACTGGGCCTAGGTGACTTTTTATGTATATACTCATACGTGTAGAACTGAACTGAAGGTCCCCTGAAAACACGAGCCGACCCTGCACTTTTACAATATCAGTTGGTGTAAAAACTGCAATACACATGGCTCAAAGGTCCACAAAAGGGTATATTAAAGCAAACATAGCGCATTCTGATTTCATTGCTATGAAACATGGGTTATTTTTGTCACTTAAAATTTGAAATAAGAAGAAGTTTTTTTGCAGGCCCGTATTTAAACGCCTCATTAAAACGACCGAATCAGTCTTGTGTGCCTTCAGGCAGACGAGCTAACCAAACATCAACGAAACGACCTCTAGAGGACAAAATTCAGCTGTTCATGTGCAGCCCCAGAGTCAGATCAAGAGTCTGTTATCGATTACAAAGATAAAGTTCCAGAATGGAACATTTATTTTTTACTTTTATCTTTATCTTTACTTTTAACTGTAGAAGTAGAATGAAGGAAAGCATCAGGAAGCCATAACAGTGTAAAGTTCTGTGAATAACACATACAATAAATGAGAGGACAAGCTAAAATTTCAGTGGCCTAAATTAAACTTAAACAAAGAGGAACAGAAACAGAAGCTCACCGTGTGGTTAACTAAGATAATTTGATGTTTTATACACTTTACTTTAGTTTTGGATCTTTTATAGTGGCTATTGGTTACATTTAGATTAGCTTTCACACAAAAAATTAAACACAGACCCTACAGTATAGAAGAATTAAAAAGTACATGTATATGATAATATCATGAGCAGATGTTTAACAGAAATTGTTGAAATAGTAAATAAACTAAAAGTTGCAACTAAAAACAGACAAGTTATTGTTAGAGATGAATGAATTTATACCACATCATATGACATTCCATTTTTAGCCTTAGCTGTGCTGTTATTCAGCTCTTTGGTCAACACCAGTTAATCGGAGCTTTATAAATAAATTGTCATTGTAAAAAAAAAAAATTCTTCTACATGCAGTTATTAATTAAAAAAAGCTAAACAGGTGACCAGGTTTTTCTTTAAGTGTTGTACATTAAAATGTAGTCATAAATAAAAGCTGACAAAGAATGATTGTAAATGAAGCCCTGTTATTGACATTTACATTTATGCATTTGGCAGACGCTTTTGTCCAAAGCGACTTACATTAAGGGATTGAAAGGAGTCAACGGTCATAGTGATGTCCTACAGCAAACAGCTTACCATAAAAAATAATTTACAACCCTAAATACTTAAGTCGATTCATGTATGAGGTGAAATTTTATTAATTATTATTTTGAAATCTAGCTCCACTCACAAATGTTAACACAACGCCAGTCTCGCTCTATTTTATTGTGCTACAGTTCTGAGCAATTAAAATGATCTCAGGGGATATGAAGATAAGGAGGCTGTGAGTAGCACGGTTTTATAGTGTGCTCAGAAGGTGAGATGAATGATCAGTGTCAGAGTTCACACAGAGATAAGCTTTACAGCACCTCTGATATTAGGCCACCTGAGGACTCTTGAGAAACTCAGCTCGCAATCCGAAAAAGCGATGAAACTCCCGACCAATCAGATAAGCTGAGCCCCAGCAAACATGCAAATAAGCCACACACTACTTTATTCTAAAACTTCTACATTTGCTTTTATTCAACAGGCATTTCATCAGTGAGAAGAACATGTAAAATAGTTCTTGTTATTCTACTCATTTCTTACAAACATTGCACGCTTCCTTTTTCTTTCTTTTTTCATTTCAAATGTACATTTGCCTCAGCTGCCCTACAAACCACTTGAGAGAGTGTTACGTAAGGGTGGGTTATTAATAGCTTGCTTAACATTTCTTTAAACAACTTATTCGTGCACTGAAAGCTTGTGTTTGAGAGTGGGTTGAGAGAGCATCTGCAGTTTGAAGGGCTTTCTGATAACAGACTGATAATCATTGATCAGTGTCTGAGAGTGAGCAGAGTCCAGATGAACTCTGATTAATGCTATCGCAGCGCACTCGTTTCCATATCTTTATTATTGATTTGTCTGACATATGCACACCGCAACATTTCCATGCCAGTGTGGAAATGCCACATGCAACAAAAAAGAAGAAATAATTAGCTCGAATCCTGTTTAAGATTAATACTATCAACACGTTTGATTCTTCTAAATTGTTTAATATTAAAGTTTCACCTGGATAAAAAGTCTAGAGGCAGAAAGCAACAATGAATTTTTTTTTTACTATGGAGGAAATCAGGTGCAGTTTTTTGTGGGATGATGTCAATATTAGTGTCTATTGGTGAGAGGTCAAGGCTGGTTTCAGCACCACTGACCAATCAGGAGGCTCCTGTCTTGTCAATGATTGGTAATCACAGCATTTGTAGCTATAAAAGCATTTATCGGATACTGAGACTGCACCGGTTGCTCTGCGTCACCATGTCGTTCAGTGGGAGATATCAGCTGGAGACCTCCGAGGGCTTCGAGCCTTTCATGAAGGCTATCGGTCAGTCGTGTTTACCTCCAGAGTTTTCTTTAATGTAGGGATGTTGAATACTAAAATGCATATATCATATTGTATACAAACACTATTTCAATAGTTATCAGCTTTATGAATGTTGTACACTTTCTTGAGGATGCTAACATGAAATGGGCTAACATGAGTTAGTTTTGCAGTTTCTGTAGCGAAACACTTCAGTAAATCTCCTCAAAAGTCAACGAGCAGACAGCTTCGGTAATGATAGAGTGCACATGGGAGCTTTGGTATTTATCTGCTATTTATGTGGCATTTATATGGATTTATATGTTGTGTTTGCATCAGTTTCTTTTTTCTTATAGTTTTCTTTTTTATTTTCTTAGTATTCTTTTATTTTCTTTGTATTAACAGAAATCAACTGACTGATAATTTGTTCATTTCACTTTCTGGAATAAGGTTTATATACAGTGAGATATAGCTGTATAACTCCTTTCTGATTTGCAAAAAATCTGACACAGGCGACTTTAAAAAAGGTTTTTACGCAACCTAATTTTTCTTCATATTGCATTTATCCAGCTTGTACATCATTGAGCTCAATTAAAAAGTTGGACAGTCTCGTAATGTGACAAAATATTAAAAAGCCGAAATTGAGCCAGAAGACCTGTAGCCTGAACAGAGCAGATCTTTTCCTGTCCAAAAATGCCCTTTTTTATCTTTAATGATTTAATGATCATCTTGTCATAATGTGAGAACCGCTAGGAGTTCGTTATACAGTGTTGTAGTTTCATTTTCCAAATTGAGCCTCAAAATAAAATACTCCAGCTGAAAAAAGGGGACCCTTGAATTATCCTTGGAGCAGTGGGAAGGAGGGCCAACCTAGCGCTTTCCCTCTCAATGTGTAACAGGAAGTTCTCGTCTTTAATGGAATCTATAATCTCATTGGTACAACCTTTGCCTGTTACAATAGCAAAGCAGCCTAAAGCCTTCATTGTAAATGATTTACCCTCAACTATTTGCTGGATTCTGCTCGGGCTAGTGAGGTTCTTCTCAGCCTGGTCAACCGAAGTAAGAACAAAGATGGTCCCCTTGCCCTGAGGATCCATCTGGCTGACCAGATCCGTGACTCTACTGCGCTCTGCCTCTCCTAATCTTCAGACCATTAGAGGCTGGTAAAACAGAATCATTTGTTATACAACTATTTCATTCAACCTTGATCCATATTTATGTCTGTAAAATGTATACTTGCATAAATAGTTTAGTCATTAACTGAAACACACATAGATGCTAAATTTAATGGAGCTTTAAATTCTTCTCCACTTTTAACTCGTAACTCAATTAAACGTCTCAATGGGCTGTAATTACAGATGCTACTTGCTGATTGGATGCAGCATAGATTTTATAAATCACAAGGTGCAGCCTCCTGCTTCTCCTTCAAGGTGTCACAGAAAGTGAGATAGAGTGCTGTTCATCGTCTGAGCACTAAAGGTTCGCTCTAGAATGGAGAAAGTTCCCATTGATAGCAGTGTTAAAAATCCATCCAACTAAAATAACACACTGGTAGGGGAGGGAGGTTATTTCCAAATTCTTTAAGTTAAGACTTAATTTTTGCTTAAATAAGGGAGGGGCTACTTGAATGAAAGCCATTCACCTGCGCTGAGGTTCACACTTGATGTTTCTGATCCACCAAATCAATTCTTTTTGCCAAATTAGTGTCTCTAGTGGCAACACTTTGCCAAGAATTAAGTGGCTGATTTCCAGAACATTTCATCGCATCTGTTTCTCCTAAAACCTATGGGTGCCGTCATGCTCACCTTGTCCATGTTGTGAACATTTAAAGGTAAATCCAAATGAAAGCAGTGATTCGAAGCCACTATTCTCTTTGTTTCAGGTCTCCCTGATGAAATGATTCAGAAGGGCAAAGACATCAAGAGCGTGTCCGAGATCGAGCAGAACGGCGAGACATTTAAAGTGACCATCACCACTGGACCCAAAGTCATCACCAACACCTTCACCATCGGACAGGAGGCTGAGATCGAGACGCTCACCGGACAGAAAGTCAAGGTAATGCAGGGGATGCTGTTCAATCATAGCTCCTCTAGAGGGCGGGGGGTTACCTACATAACTGCTCATAATAGTTTCACCTCCAGAAACACCGACTAGGTGATTAGGAATGTCATGAATAACGTTCCAAAAATTGCCAAAAATAACAATACCGTATTTAATACAATACACCATTTATAAATCAACCTCTTAATGAGCTCAATGTGCAAATGAAATGCTTTTCATAAATGTAATTAGTTTTATTCGAAACTTGGCTCATTTAGAAGTAGATTGTACTAAAACTGTGCAAGTAAACAACATCCTACTGAAAACGTTTCATTATGTATATATCAGACATTTAAAATGACATAAGAGGTTATTTTTGAGTAGAGAAAATCTTTATTTTGGTAATTGACAAGCAATTACATCACACTCTCCTTCTGCTTTTCTTTTGATATGGAAGCGACCGAACCTTCAATTCCTCAACTGGCCACTAACGGCTCGTGTCAGCCGTGAGAAAAAAAAGAAAAAAAAATGGGAACCTTTTATTATCCATTTTCACTAGTTTTGACATTCATGACGAGGTTTGCTTCAGTTTTATGTAAGACTTAAAATTAAAGGCGAGGCTACTTGAGTAACAGCCATTGACCAGCGCAGAAGAGAGGTGTCATCTCCATTCCGGCGACAAAGCAAACAAAATCCAATCGCACTATGAAAACAGTCGTAGTTCATCGTTCTTCCGAAGGGTCATAGAAAACGAGAAAGAGCCTCAATCATTTTAAGGCTTTTCCCAGACAAACGTGAATTAACTCATTAGCGCCCTCTGCTATCTGGGGAGCAGATTGTGTAGTTTGTGTTCAGTCACGTGGAGATCATTTGAGAATATCAAACAAATTCAAAACACAATTTGTTACTCAGTTTGTTTGTGAGTCCAATTATCTTTCAAAAAGCCCCCTTATAATTCTCATAACTGAAAACAAGACGATGTGTTAACTTCAGTTAAAAAGCCACTGCTGAGGGATGAATCACATGAGAGTTTAACCCTGGTCCTGTCTCTGTTTCAAGGCATTAAACAACATGAAAAACTCATTTCAATTATCCTCAATAACTTGTCTCTTTTTGCAGACCATTGTAAAAAAAGAAGGAAACAAGCTGATCGTGGTCCTGGACAAAGTCACATCGATCACTGAGCTCGCAGACCCAAACACGCTGCTCAACGTGAGTCAGATTTCCATCAGAGGATTATTTCAGAGTAATGCACTGATCTCTAAAGCGTTGCTGATGTGTCTTGCAGACTCTGACACTCGGCAGCCTCATCTACAAGCGCACCAGCAAACGTGTGGCATGAACACAACGAGTCCATACAGTACAGCATCTGAGGAAAATAAACATGGTCTTTTTTATACATTAAAAGTTCTCAAAATCACATTGGTGTCTTTGTTTTCTTTTAAATGTGTTTGACCAAATAAAGGATCCTCACAATCTGTGGATGATGCCAGTTTCTTTTAAAAGAATGCAACTGGCATGTTTGAAGCTCGGCGCTTCAGGAGCTGTAAGCAGAACTTTATTTGGGGGCCTCTGCATCAATCAAGTAATGATTTTTTTTTGTTAGTTTTTTTTTTGCAGCACAACAAGCAACAGGAAATAAAAACTGAGTGAATATTGGACCGTTTCATGTGGTAGAAACGGATATTTCTTTATGAAATTTATGTTTCTTCATGTCGTTTCTTTAGAAATCAGCAAACTATACTTGTTCAATCTACAGACGGCAGGTTAATATAAGGAGAAAGTGTGTTGTAATCATTAGCTTGCAATACACGCCTTGTTTATCCTAATTTGCAGGCGATATAGAGTGTCCAATTCGCATATTATCATGTTTTTATGTAGTGGGAGGAAGAAATGGGAGGATTTCTGCTTCTTTATGAGTACAGCTCTTTCTCATGGTGCTTGTTGTTCCTCTCGCCATCAAATAATCAGCAGAACGTGGACTTACAGTGTTTTTATTTACTCCAGGCAGCCCTGAAAGCTAAGAGTTTATTTTCATTCGATACTAGACATTCGATTCGTACAGTGGTTGATGCAAGATTTATGCAAAACAATTAAGAACACATAATTATCTAACACATTTTTACAGCAGTTTAACTCAGGGGTCGTTTCCATATAACGTTCAAAAAAATATATTTTCTTAAAATATGTGTAAAAATAAGATCTTACCAAAAATTATTGCATTTACTGAAACAGGTTTTGACCTAATTAAGACCACAAAGTGGACATTAAGGTTAAAGCAAATGAAAGCTCAGATTTTTTTTGCTTAATACTCACTGAAATGTTTAATTTTCTTTATATTTTAATTGTGAATTGCACCAAAGCAATCAGAAGTATTTTCATATTAACTTTGAAAAGTTTTGCCGTACTCAACAGCAAAGTTTTCATCCCTTTGACTGCTTCTTCACTGATTTCCATCACGCACACACACGCGCGCGCGCGCACGCACATATATACACACACGCACACACACGCATACACGCACACGCACACACTACTAGCTTCTCTGTTGCTCTGTGAATCTGTGGTCTACGTGGCTTCACCGTGTTCAGAAGGATTGGTTTGTACACGTCATTGTAACTTTTTTGTGTTCTGTTTTATGTAATGAAAGGTCAACTAGTGGTCCCTTGTGGTCAGTGCTGGCCCTGGCCAATTCGCTGCCACAGGCAAGATTTTGTTTCAAATTAAGAATTGTAAGTAGAACAAAGCAAAATTTGACAATAGAAATACACACAATTTTCACAAATTTAACAGAAAAACTAGATAAAATGTTTTGGCAATTATTACGTACAGCTTTTTCAGAAGAGAAGTCATTCAGTTTATTTAATTTCTAGTATTTGATTTATTTTTTTATTATCGTTTTGATTGTTCTCCTTATTATCATTGATTTATTGTTTGATACACATATAATAAAATTCTGTCATGAGTGCCATGGTTCACACGCTCTCTGCATTTCTGCATGGTTTTGTTTAGTGCCCTCAGCATGTGTTCATTTGCCTGTTTGTTGAGTCAATGTAGAGGCTTGAGCTTCAGGTTAAACCCCAAAAACTCATCAGCCTCAGAGGTGACAGCCTCAGGGTGTGTTCAGGGGACTTTATCTGTTGGACATCCATCCACACCGCAAAAATAAAGTTTCCTTCTTTTCGTTTTAAAATGTAAGAAAACTAGACAGGTATGAATGCTCTTATGGCAGCTGCATTCCTGCAGGTGTTCATCGGATAGCTAACATTCACAAGTTTAAGGTTTCACGATATGAGATTTAATAAGAGATGAGTCCAACATGCTGAGCAACACCTGGTAAGGTGGTAGTAACAGGAAAGGCTTTTGAGACATTTACACGAACGCAGCAGGGATCCACACATAAGGAGGCCACCACTTGTAGAATCGCAAAAATCTTTCAAAAAGGAGCTCTATTTTGCATAAAATATTTGAAACTAATATATATAATATGAGACACCAAATCCTTAAAATCCCAAAACAACATTTTTAATGTGCTGAAAGCAACAAATCATCGATAGTTTCAACACTAATCAGGGTTGTGTATGGTGTTCATAAAAAAAACAGCTATTTAATATGAATATGTTTTATGTAACCTTGTATGTTACGTGTTTAATGTGCTTAGAACCTCTCTGAATCTGGTGTTGGAAACAGGTGACAGGTAATGCATAATAGCACACGAGCTAATACAGTTGATGTTTCGTGAAGAAAAAGTCAGAACAAGTCACTTAAAGACTAAGCACCCTAGGAAAAGTTGCAAGACTTTTTTAAAGAAATTTGTGACTGGATTTAACATGAGGTTAAATCCAGGTTCTAGGAGTTCTGGATTGTCCTCAAGTTGGCAACACTACTGTTTTACTGAATTGCTGCAACATTCAATATTTCAGCTCTCAAATATATAAAAAAAAATCTGACTAAATCTCTTTCAAAGCAGGTACATGTATAAACGCTACATAAAATGTATAAAGTGCTACATAAAAACTTACTTCCCTTGTGAGGCCCTTGGGAGCCTTGCTGACTGAGGCAGGTGCTAATCACCTCCCCAGCATAAAGAACATACAAAATTAAGATCCATCGAGGAAAAGTTCGCCAGACTGCACCTGAAAAACAAAAAACAAAACAAAAACCAAAGACAAAACAGAAACTAACAAATGAAAAATAATGGTTATAGAGATTATAGTTGGATAACTCAGTAGGATCCAGGTGCGTTTTCTTGATTAGTGGTTTAATTACTGCATTTTTTTGCTGTTTAGGAACACAACCTAGCGATAGAGATGAGTTTATAATATTTAGAAACGGTTGTTGAGCTATTTGTAGCAATTCTTTCAGTAATTTTGTTGGTACAGGATCAAGAGAGCATGTTGTTGATTTAGATGTTGTGATTATTTTTAGCAGTTCTTTCAGGTCAATATTTGAAAAGGGTTTGCAACGATGGAGGCAAAGGTGTAGAATTTGAGTTAAGCTGCTTAGATTGAATATGAGCTTTAGTGATTTTGATTTAGTGTAATTTTATTTGAGAATTAATAAATAAAATCATTGCTGCTAAATTTTATAGCTGCATTTGAATCTGTTGATGTTTGACTGTTTAGTAGATTAGCCATTGTTTCAAATAAGGCGTGGGTTATTTTGATTTGTTTCTATTAATTTGTGATAGTAGTTAGTTCTTGCAGTTTTTAGTGCTAGTCTATATTTAGACATGCTCTCTTTCCAGGTAATTTTGAATTTTTCCATTTAATTTTCCATTTATTTCATTTTTTGTCTTTGTATAATCATCAGACCACAGAGTGGCTTATCTATCTCTGACTTGTTTTAATTTAAGCGGGGCTACGGTGTCTAGGGTGTTAGCGAGAATATTATTCATTCTGTAGGTGATTTTTTCAAGTTCATTTTCATCTGCAGGTACACTAGAAAGGTGAGCTTTTTTAGTATTTTGGTTTATATTTCTCCCTAGTTGGTAGCGTTGAATGCTACTGCTAATGTTCATAGTATGCATAGCACAAGATACAAGATAGTGGTCTAAGATGTCCTCACTTTGAGGCGACATGACAATGTCACTGAGGTCAATGCCGAGAGATAGAACCAAACCTATAGTGTGGTTTACACGGTGAGTTGCGCCGACCACATTTTGCTTAAACCCACATGAATTTAGGAGGTCTGTAAAGGCAATACCGAGTCTTTTTTGTTATCGATATGAATGTTAAAGTCTCCAAAAATCAGTATTTTAATCAGTATATTAAACCTGAAAAGACACTAGTGTTGTTAAAGTCTTCTTGCATTATCATGGTTTGAGCAACCATGAACAATTATAAGAGTCTACGCACTTTTAAAAAAGACATAATATCATATACAAGGTGTTTCTGTAAATAAGAACAATTTATATTCCGAAAATAACCTAGAAATGCAGCAAATCTATTTTATAAAATTTTTTTAACAAAAAAAATTATTTCATTATATTAATTATTTATTATTTAGTTATCTTAAATGCTTGCGGACATGCTTTTATTTACTTTATTTTATATATACATTTTAAATTGCTCTGTATGTGGCTGAAATTCTAGCTGAGCTTGTTGACCTTGCGAGACAGAAAATCTATTTTTAAAAACATTTTGCTTTTGTTTCCACGAGAGAAAATTGTATTTATCCAAAGAGATGTGCTTTTAATGACTTTATTTTATATAATGTAGCTCTAACGTCTATAATATGTCAAATAAATATTTTAAAAAGTCAATGAAGTTCACTGGAGGGGTGCTTTTTCAGGGAAAACACCTGTCCCCTCTGGTGCACTGTAAATAAAACGCTGGGGGCTTCGGAAGATGTGGAGTTTAGAAAGACGGCTGTTCCGGATGATTCAGTCTTGCACAGACAATTTCCACAAAACTAAAAATGTACCTACAAAACGTTCTCTGAATTTCCTTGGTTTTGTTTAACGCCCTCAGCAGAGCATCATTTGCCTGTTTTTTGAATTAGTGCAGATGAAGACCCTCCTATGTTTGAGCTCAAGGCAAACCTCCACAAACCAATCAGGAGGCTCCACTTTAGGTCATAAATAAGACGCAGAATGAGCTCCTGAGAATTCTCTGGGATCACATCTCACGAGCATCATGGCATTCAACGGGCTTTATCAGGTGAAGAGATCCGAAGGCAAGGAAGAGTTCATGATTGCTGTCGGTGAGTTCTTCTCTGGTTTTAAAAGAGCGTAACAGAGTCTAACTTTGGTAGACTTTAATTTCTGGTGTTTCTAATCTCTTCAGGTCGTCCTGGGCTTGTCAACACCTCGGCAGATGACGGCAAATATGAGATTGAGGAGAATGGAGAATATTTTAAAATGACCATCAAGAGAGGGTCGATGATCCAGAGCAACTCCTTCACCATTGGAGAAGAGGCTGAAATGGATATGATGACTGGAGAGCGGATCAAGGTGAGGAGCGTGCAGTTCACTATTTTCTGTTTAGTTTAGGAACAAAAATCTTGTGTGTTGCAGACTGTGGTGAATAGAGAGGGGGACAAGAAGTTGAGTTGCTTTCTGGACAAAATCAAATGTAGCTTTGAGCTTCTCGATTCCAACACTCTACTTGTTGTGAGTCAGACCATCTTCATTTGTCTAAATTCGAGCGTTTTACAGTCTAAATTGAGATTTTTTTAATCTGTGTTTCAGACTCTGATGGCTGGAGATATCTCCTACAAGCGCTTCTGCAAACGCATTGCATGAACAACAAGCTCCAAAGTCCAAGAAGTGAGGGATGAGTTGATTCTCCTTGAGATGAAATAAAGTCCCTCTCAAAACCTCTCGTCTGCTCATGTGTTCTCTTAAGAGAAGGTAGCTCTCTGTTGGGAATCTCTAATCACACACTGGGCAGAGTGGCTCCTCATTTCAGAAACAGAACCCAATTCATTATTTAAATACATTTAACACAGAGTCGATATTTCGGGAATTCATCCCTTTAAATTCTGTTGTTTGTGACAGAGACTATTTAAAAAAGATATCTATTGTTTTCCTTGTAATTTTCTTTTTTTTTATTCCATTCTTGGTCACACTCCTCCCTTTCCCGAAAGTGAAGTTTAATCAAATGAATGTCACGCAAAATGTTTTTACCTTTTTTAAATGTTTTTTTTTTTTTTTCAGTTTTTTATTCAAACCTGTTTTTATTTTCTGTGGAGAAACTTATATTTAACTTTGGTGTTAAATCAATGTTTGTTTCAGCAACCTTCTCGGAAAAAAAGTTATTTTGTGTGAGAACAAACTAAAGTTAAAAAAGAGTGGAATTGAGCATTAAGGATGGAAAAAAAGTTCACAGAGTTTTAAAATGTCAGAAATCTTTAATAAAAAAGTGACAGAAAGAGAATAAGAAAGTACATCAAAACAAAGAGTATGGCAAAAAAATAAAAGAATTAAACTTTTCAGTCGTTAAACAAACAAAACCTCTCCTCACGTCCTGTCGATAAACTGTCACTGAAACATTTCAGTCTGAACTTAGTAATGGAAGCAGATTTTGGTGAATGGAGAAATACATTTAATGAGCTTTTGAAAAGTATGGCACAGAAGGAAGATTACAAGAAAAATCCCAAAACTGCCAAAATATTGGATGATTTGCCAACTGAGATTGTAATTAAGAAATATAACATCTCAAATTAGACAATATCTTTGCCTTAATTCCTGACAATTTATCATCCAACTGCTTTCCTGATCTGTTAGTTCCTGGTTAGGGTCACAGATGGCTGCTGGAGCTTCCAGCCTTTCTGCTCATATAACGTGAAATGTGAGCAATGGCCAGGCATTCATCATTAGATTGTAAAATTATGCATCGTAAAAACAAAACAAATGTGAATAAACATGTTTTATTTTGTTCTCAAATCCAGAAAACGAGGAGGAAATCAGGCTATTCCTTTCATGTGAGCCCAGATTTAACATACCCATCAGCCAATCAGAATCAAGCATTTGAATCACAGCAGTTTGTTAAAGTCTCTTTGGATAGAGTTGTGTCTTGGCTCGCTAACAGTGAGAGTGTGTCGTGGACCTGAGAGTGTGGTTGTGATGTCACTTCCTGCGGAAGAGGTTTTTGATGCCTTCGGTGACGGGTTCAGCCATCATGCTCATCGGCTGGTTCTGCAGTGCTGCTTCACGCATCGAGTGATAAATGTATTCGTTCTGCTGGAACATGCGCAGCTCCATCTCTGTCTGAGTTCGCATCGCCTGATGGCAGTCACACAAATGAGACAAACTGTGTTTTGTGACCCCCAAAAAAAACACTCAAGTACTTAGAATTACTCCCCTTAAAAAAACTCATTTTATTTCCACGTGTTCTAGAATGAACTCAATAAATATGACTACACAGCTTCAGCGCAGTATCAGAAAGGGTTACTAGGTGGGAATACCTCCAGGTCTTTGGTGATGGGGTGAATAGGTCCATGTGTGATCATCAGGATAGCATACGCTTTGCAGATCATGCTGTGTGCCAGCTCTATCAGTCCACCCTGCCAGTGAGTTACGCCCGCTCTCATGGTGGCCATTCCCAGCTGAGCACTGTTGGGGTGGTACAGCTTCCTGTAACACAGAAAGTGCTTGCTAAACCAGGAAATAAAACTAAACCACTTCTACCACAACCAGAAAGTATTATCATAATTTTTTATAATTCGCACATAAAAAAAAATTAGTTGACACAGGTGAGAACCAAGAAAATAGTTAGCTACAATAGGTTTTAATGTTTGTATGGGAAACTGTTTCTTGAGAATTGTGATCTTTTACAGTTGTTTAAAATTTGGAAGAGTTCTAAAATTTTGCTAGCAGATGCTAATATGAATAATTGTGTGTGTAGCGGCTTGATTCCTATCGGTCATGTACATCATCAACATGCTAATCATTTTGCATCTTTTGTCACTTGATAACAAGTTATTAATCACATTCTTTCAGAAAAATAGAAATGAGCTGTTAGGTTAAACTAGACGTTAATTGATTCCACCATCGGGTAACTAGCCTGAAGCTAACCGGATCTAGGATATCAGCTGAATGTAAGAATGAGTTTTCATACTCTAGGGCAGGGGTCGGCAACCCGTGGCTCTGGAGCCGCATGTGGCTCTTTAGCGCTGCCCTAGTGGCTCCCTGGAGCTTTTTCAAAAATGAAAAAATAAAAGGAAAAAGGTAAATATGTTTTTTGTTTAATATGGTTTCTATAGGAGGACAAACATTCTTAACGTTTTCCAATGCTGTAAAAGAGTGTAGAATAAATATTTAATTTCAACATTTCTGTCAGCGACGATTTGCGTCATCACCCGCGACACACGTTTCTACCAGCAGGGGGCGGGATGCCAGGCAGGTGGCTGCTGTAAACAAACCAGCGGCTGTGTGGTGGGCCCTGGACCCCAAAAAGAAAAAGAGAAACATAACTGAGGAGCACTGAGGATTCTTGGACCGAATCGTTTACATTCAGTGCCGATGCGGAAGGATTGCCTGAATGTTTGCTCTGTATTTGGAAGTTGTCTAATAACAAGAGTAAAATGGAAAGACATTTCCAGGGAAGGCATGCACGTATTTAGTAACAAAGTGGCTGTGATTTTATATACTTCTTTTCAAAAGGCTGCTGTTTTATTTTTTAAAAGTATGCTGCATTTTTTCGCATTGCTTGTTGACCAGTTAATGGGGCACGTTGTGCACGTTCCATTTTGATGTTGTTTTTAGGAATCCTCAAAATAAAAATGACATCAAAAATCTGATTTCTTTATTGCATTTCTCTAATTTCATCAAAGCAATGAAACATAATTCATTAATATTGTAATCGTACAACAGAGTATCACGTGGTGCGTCGTTCTCTACAGGATTCACTGCAGGGAAAATAAACATTTAATCATGAAGGCTCATTATGTATTCGTAGCAAACTTAGTCATTTTTATAGTAGGCTAATATAGATACATAAAGCATGTGTTGCCTTCATTATAAGGCTTATACAAGACTTTTAATTTTTTGCGGCTCCGGACCTATTTGTTTTTTGTTTTTTTGGTCCAATATGGCTCTTTCAACATTTTGGGTTGCCGACCCCTGCCCTAGGGATATTGCTAGCATGACTTGACACTTAATTAGCATGAAGCTAAAACCTTTGATGACTTTAGAAGAATGTTGGGATCAACATGTCGATAGCTGGATACTAGCATTAATGGGTAATTATCCAAAAGCTAAAAAGAATTAGGATACCATCAGCTGAATGTTAGAAGATGCTACCACGATTTATCTGATTAACAGATTATTAGAACAAAGTTAACAAAAAATTAGGACAGTATCAGTTGAATGTTAGCACTAACGCACCGTTAACAAAATGCTACCGCAATTATCAGCTAATTAGTACAAAGCTAACAAAAAATTAAGACAGTTTCAGTTGAATGTTAGCACTAACGCACCGTTAACAAGATGCTACCGCAATTATCAGCTAACTAGAACAAAGCTAACAAAAAATTAAGACAGTATCAGTTGAACGTTAGGACTAATACGTTGTTACTCGTTAACAAGACTCTACCGTGATTATCAGTTAATTGGAACAAAGCTCACAAACAGTAGTATGGCATCAGTGGAATTTTAGTATGAATTAGCTTGCATAATAACATAATGATTGATTGGGATAATTGAAAGCAGTAGCTTGAAGGATCTGGGAGGGGTGCAGTCAGAAAGAGAAGAAAACATTTATCAGAAAGATCAGGGTGTTGCTTTCTCAGAACAACCAAACCAATCTTCCCCGTAAATAAATTGCTCTGTGTAAACAATGAACGGATTAGCGCTCCCTCTCTTACATGTATCCCTCCACCATCTTGCGGGCATAGGTTGCAGCCTCCTCGAAGAACTGCAGGTAGGACAGAACCTCGCTCAGCGTGCACCAGATCCGGAGCTGATAGATGTTTGAGTCAGCGAGAACGTTCTCCTGCTTCTCTGCAGTCTCGCGGCAGATTTTCACCACCTGATCATTCGAACGCACACAAACTCTCTTGTGTTAGTATAGATTCTTTTTTAAGAAAAACCTGCTTCCAAAGCCTCTTTCTCTCTGACCTCGTTGTAGTTGCCATCCAATCGAGCTTTCTCCATCTTCTCCAGCATCCTGCGACTGTAGTCTGTGACCTCCTTCACCTTCTCTTCTGGCACCTTCAGAGCAGACGACGCAGATTTGACAGAGAATTAATTATCTAATGAATTCTCTATAATTGCTTTATATAATAATTAAAAACCGTACACAATCAAATCTGTAGAACGGACTAAGTGGACTTTCTGAATAGATCAAGACATGAAGAAATATGAGTTAAATGTGTATATTTTCATGAATCTCCTTTATTATAGGTCAATGTTTGTTTTTAACATAAAAACTCAATAAATAGGAAATGTTATGTTATAATGCTATTTAAAAAAACATGAAACATTTGAACATAAAACAAATTCAAATGTACTTAAAATTAAATCATACAATTCTAAAAATAAAATAAAAAGGAACTAATCAAAAATGTTGTAATTACAATGAAATTAAAAGTGTACATTTTATATATCATTTTATGTGTGTATGCACTCATGCTTTTTACGTTTTAGCATACAATTGATATGTCATATTTTGACTAATTTCATAAAAAATTAAACAGAAAACTAAATTTTCGTATGAAACAACGCTAGAGTAAAATCAAAAACTAAACATACAACTAAACAGTACATTAAATGAACATAAATAAAACTAACCTAAAGTAAATAAATAGGTCTAACAAAAACAGAACAAAATAAAAATAGTAATATATAAAAAATAAACAAACACAACATTTGAATTAAAGAATTACTTAAGCTGATTTCCTGAACAGCTTCGGAAGGGAATTTAAGTGAGTAAAAACTAGTTGTAAAACCACTTTTTTAATAAACTAATACATAAAAAATCAAGTGCTGAAATGAAGTGTCCACTGAATGATCTCCATGAGCATGAACACAAATATTGAATAAAACACTAAATGAAATAATTCATTTAAAAAGCAGTGGGAAAGCCCAGAAGCTTTGAGTAAAGTGGCGGATTAGAACGAAGCGAACGGATTCTCCGACGCTCTAATCAGAACACACTGTGAACAACGCAAGCTTCTGAGGTCGAATCTGTGGTGTGTGTCACGAGATGGGTGGACGCTTCTGAACGACGCTGTTGTTCTGAGGTGAAGATCAGAGCGAGAGAAACGAGAGCATGGGGTTCTCCTCTTATCACAGCTCTCATGAAGATCAGCTAAATTTAACAGCACTAATCTCTCGGCTGCTGCCAGCTCTGGTTCGGTCACACATTCCTTCCTGCATGCTTTCCCTCGCTTGTTCATTCATTCATGGATTGATTAACACAACTGTGCGCACTGCAAGAAAAATCTCAGCTCAATCACGATACTGGAACTTTGACACATAAGAGCTGATAGAACAAAAAAACACATTTATTAAAAAAAAACAAAAAAAAAAACTTTAATTGCTAGAACATATTCGTTTTTGGGGTGTTAACTGCGCTGGCTTTTAAAAAAGTGGGCCTTTGTGACGAATTAGAAAATACTAGATGCCTAGAAACTGCCAAAATTCAGATTGTTAAGACCAGAAGTGTCCACAAGCAAATTACTCTGTCTGTCATTAGCGGTTAGAAATTTATGCTGTGACAGAAACACTTTTTGTTCGCAAAATGAACTAAATCTAGCCTCTAGAATCGATCTTGAACAGACCCTTACTAGGTCTCATCAGTGACACAAGTTTAGGGTTTTGCAACCTACATTCAATATATTTACACTTCCTTGTTGCTAAATAGAGCTAATTCTCAAACTTTTTGCTGACCAATGTAATAGAATATTTAATCATTATAATTAATTGTCTAATAAGATTGAATTTGTATGTGCCTGTGTTTATACGCATGGTCCAGGGGAGGAAAAATGGGAGTGACGTAGAGGGATGGGATTAATACTGGAGTTAATCTAAGGAATTACCTTTCGGGACCTTTTCCGTCCTGTCTGTTCTCCCATCTCGGACGTCCGCTCTCTCTCTCTCTCTCTCCTCTCTATCTCTTTCTCTCTCTCCTCTCTATCTCTTTCTCTCTCTCCCCCTCTCTAGCTCTCTCTCTCCCTCTCTCTCTCCCCCTCTCTATCTCCCTCTCTCTCTCTCTCTCTCTCTCCTCTATCGCTTCCTCTCTCTCTCTCTCTCTCCTCTCTATCTCCCCCTCTCTCCCTCACACTCTCCCTCCTCTCTCTTTCTCTCTCTCCCTCTCTCTCCTCTCTCTCCCTCTCTCTCCTCCCTCTCTCTCTCTCTCTTTCTCCTCTCCCAGTGAGATCACATGAACCGTTGATTCTAAAGACATGATTTTATCATGTTTGGGATTGAGTAATAAATAGTTGTTTGCAGCTGTGTTCATAAAACATGTCTCTTGAGTATTCATTTCCATAACACCATAATGATGCAACAGGCAACCAATAATGGTTTAGTTTAATGTAAACTGAAGTTTGGTAAGAAAAAATTTCAGATAAACATGTACCTTCATTAGTTTCGCCTAAAAAATAAACGGAAAAAATCCCAGTACACTGTCAGTTATCATTAATAAGACATCAAAAGTAAGACTTAAATATTTTAAGCCCTTTTCCACAGAAAAGTGAACTCAAAACCATTTTTAAGACTTTTAAGGCCTTCGTTTTATAAAAATGATTCTAAACATTTTAAAGGACTCATGGACAAAATTTTCTGAGCTTGCTATTATGAATTAATATCTCACAACTTGAGACTTTTGTTCATTTTCTAACGTCCTCTACCTGTTTTGCACACTTGTTTTAAACTTTATAAAACAACCGTCCTCGTATTCAAATCCAGTTTTTGTAAATCCTGTGTCGACCAATCAGAGAGCATTACTGTTTTCAATGTAAATACTTCATCCACATTATCAGACCTCTAAAAACAGGACAAAGAAAATCCAGGTCACAACCCCTTTAAACCCAATCTGGCAACAGTTTGACTCTCTCACCTCTTCTGTCATTGTGTTGCTCACCTTTATGCCCTCCACCTCGGCTCCGGCCATCTTGAGATCATCTTTGGTTTTGTTGCTGCAGTGTTCGCAGGTGCAGTCGAAGAAATACTGCTGCTTCAGCAGACGCTTACGATCCTCCGACAGGTTCAGGAAATCCACGTATGACACCGTCACTTCTTCACCAGGACTGATCTTCCCTAGCGCTCGCAGCTCGATCCTGACACCATCATGGACATAGAGAGCGAGAGAGAGCGGAGGGTCAACATAGGTTCCTCCTGGATCATCGGTTAACCATTCCTGAGTTACTTCTCTGTCCTGAAATTTAGCACTAAGCATGTATCCGGAGCCAATATTTTTAATTTTAAGGCTTCATGTGTGCAGGCTTTTCCACTTGTATTTCAGACTGAAACTCCAGACAGCTAGGATTGGAGTTGAAGCTTATTATAAATGTAGAAATACAGTGCAGATTGTAATATTGGTGTTATGTGTTTATTGTAGAGCATTAGGTTATGTATGGTGACTGCTATGAAGCCGACCAATTAGAGACATTGCAGTGTTTGTAGCCTTGGCACATAGTTACAATTATATGGGGCTGCACATTAGACAACAATATAGAGGTCTCTGTGAGTCGTCATCTATGCAGACGTATAAAGCAGATTTTTTTGAGGGTCAACTAAAGCCAAGTTTTGGGGCTGTTCATTGTGCATGCTCTCTGCATTGATATAAACCTCTGCTAACCTCTGTACCTGGCCTGAAGGTCTCTCTTACAAACTTTGCAAGCTCTGTGATTGGTTGGTGTGGTAGCAGAGCAATAAACCTCCTGTGTAGCGTGGTACAGATCTGGTTGTCCACAACCAACACCAACACAACCCGCTCAGCTTTCTATAGCAGAAAACATGAGTGAAAACCCAAAACAGTTTAGACAGCGTTGAAGACATACATAAAATGCTCTTGATCACACCAGGCTTTGCTCTGAGGCTTCATACGCACAGCCTTGACACTTCACTATAAATTGGGTTTAGTCCAAAATAAACACCAAAAATTTTAAAAGCAAATTGCAGACTAGTATTGTTTTTGCTCTCTCTCTTTTCCCTCTAGTCACACTTTGTGCATTTTGGTCAAGAACATGAGGAGCATGAATCCTTTAATGAAAGTTTCAAAATCCACTGAAATCCCTAAAGAAAGGATTTCAATTTAACAGATTTTCAACTAAGATGCTGTCAGGGAAGCTCTAGTCTCAAAATTAATTATGTTGTGGTTTCTAAAAGTCGCATATAAAGGTAAGTTGTAGTTCATAGTTTAATACTCACTCATGTGCTTCTGCTGCAAAATAAGTGTGTTTAAAAAGCATCTATGTAACCAGAGCCTGACAGGGAGACAGAGAAACCTGACAGATGTGGAAGTGTTGACTCCATATTAAAGAGAATTAGTGGCTGAAGAAAACAGAAATGTGTCGGAGGATTCCATCATTAGGTGAGAAAGGTTACAGAGGAGATGACAAATGGACCAACCACCCATCAGCCCTTCATGTCAGAAACTTCCTGTTTCGAGTCGAAAATTGGACATTGGCCAGCCGCCACGACCACATACTTTATGATAGTCGAAAAAGCTTCTCAATATCACATGCCGTATGCCTCATGATGATACTGAAGATGTTTGGAGATGTGAAACTATTGAACAAACTACCTACAAGGTAATGAACAAGTTAGCTTACTTACAAAGTAATTGAAATTAAGCTTGAGTATTAAGAGCCAAAAGACTAAATAAAGACTAAGCAGTAGCCTGCTTACTAAGAACCTAGCTAAGCTATATAACTAGCTATTTAACTAACAAGCTATTAAACTTACTAAGCTTACTAAGTCAAACTAGTTACATTTACATTTGCATTGTGTTAGATACTAAGGCGACTAGATAAACACAAATCTGGGTAACTAAAAGTTAGCCAAGTAAAAAAAAATAGCCAACTAACAAACTAGTTACTGTAGCTTATGTAACCAAGGTAGTTAACTAACATAATCAAGACCGTTCAATATCTAATTAGGTAAGCTATATAACCAATCTAATCCAACTAGACTGACTTACTAATGATGAATTATGCTAACTAAAAAGCTAGCTAAAAAAACTAGCAACCAAACTATTGAGCTAGCTAGCTAACATGCTACTCAGTTAACAAGCTACCTAGTAAACAAACAAATGAATTTAAATAGATAGCTGAATATCTCAAATTATTTTTTTAACTGGCTAAATAACCTAGGTAATTAGATAACTAATTCAAACTAACAGCTGTAGCTAACGATCATCTTAACTAAAAAGTCTGCTAAGCTAGCTAGCTAACAAACTAATGACCTTAACCAAATAAAGATCCTCCAGCTCATAAAATGTGTGTAGCAAAAGTAGTTTCAGCAGAACTCTGTTTAAATGATTATCTAAAGTATTGGTTGTTTTGAAGAAAATTTTTATTGTAAGTGAGTAAACAAATTTCTTTGAATAAACTTTATGGTGTTGCGATACAAATCCATGTGCACATTAAACTGAGAACCAAACTAAAGAAATGTACGGTAGCCGTAGCTCAAGAGCAAGAGCTTCTTTGTCATTAGTTGACTGTATGTCTCTGGGTGGTTGATTCGGAGTGTGAAAGTGATGATGATGAAAGTTGTAAAGTGATAAATGGATGAAAAGACAGAAATAAACCGAACAAACCCACCTCTTATGAGAGTGAAAGAGCGGATCTACAGCCAACTGACTGAAACACAAACCAGAAGACGCTCAGACGTAGACATAATGTCTATGCATGTACATTCATAGTTTTTCCCTGTTTAGTTTCCTCATTTGAGGTTTGTTTCATATTTGCGAGAGCTGTGACTATCATTCATTTCAGCTCTCTCACTTCATGCTCTCGGTTCCTCGATCTCCTTTTCTCTTCTCTAAAAGCTTGAAAGAAGTCTTTCTAAAACAACAATTCATAGCTTGACAAATTCTTGATAACTTCAATTGTCATTGTGGTTCGGTGTTAAACTGTATGATGAGCAGGGCAGCACCAGTCCAATGGTTCTCAAATGACATATGCAACCATCAAACATCAGACAATCAATCTCTTCTGCCCTGTGGACATCACCTGATACCACTGTTCTTAAATATTTTTAGAAACCGAAAGTTTCAGGGCATTTGCACGTACTTGCCATTGTTGAGAATCACGGTGCAGTTTGGCCAGCAGTCATGATTCACCAGACACAGATTGGGAAACAAACCCACACCAACGGCCTGCAAACCTCTCTGATCACTCACCGTGAACCCGTTACAGGTAATCTAAGGGGGGAGGGGGAAGAGTAAAACAAACAGGCTTCAGGAACAGTAAAGTAGTTGGTTTGTTATCTGGTGAAAACAAAAGGCCCTAAATGAATGCTAGTCATATTCATTATATCCAGAGAGCTTACTAGTGTTTTCAAACTAAGAACGATTATTTATATAGAGAACTATATCCTGCCTAGTATGGATATGGCATCTGACTTAAATTATGATCATAATTAGAGTAACTCACTTATACTTATAGTCTTGTACATACCACTCCGAGTACATGGGAAACACTGTCAACAGTATGAGGTTTGCTGGATCGAGGCCAGTAGTCCAGGAAGTTGTGAATGTCCACCTTAAAGTCCTTCATATCATCAGAGGAGATGTCGGAGATATGATCCTCCAGTTCATCCAGGGTGGAGAGCTGAAGATCTGAAACCACACTTCCCTCCTTATCCGTCCGCCACAGGATACGAGCTGCCAGTCTGACACACATTCAGAGGTTTCAGGTTCTCTGTTTGGTCTTGGTAAAGGATCTTCTAAAGACCTACCAGAACCCCTCTAACTGCCAGTGAATATCCCAGCTCACACTGGTCATATCAGCAAGCAAGCATTCATCCACTCATTGCCAATCACTGATGGGGGATTGATAAGTAATCATAATAGTTTATCATTAGCATCCTCGTTAACCAATCAGAACTAAGCATTGAGCTGGAGAACGAGGATCCACCAATCAGATTCAAACATTTTGGTTTAAAATTTGAACTAGTCAATCAGAGTCAAGAAACTATACTCAATGTGGATAAGCCAATCAGACAGAAGGATTGATTTCTGGAATGTAATTTGGCCCATCATAATATTTCATCATTAGGATCCTCATCAGCCAATCAGAATCATGTGTTGAGCCAACAAGAGTGGATCAGCCAACCACAATCATGCATTCATCCATCAAGGGAGCATCAGTCTTAAAATGTGGTCAGAATCTTTGAGCTTTAAAATGTGGATTGCCCAATCAAAATCGTTAGCTTAAAAATATAAATCGGCCAATGAACATTATTTCACTTGGATCAACCAATCAGGATCAATCAGGTAATTATTGCACACACTGAGAACAAAACTTTCCACCTAAATGTTTGCATGATCAAAAAAAAAGTTGGTTCACACACGCACGCACATACACACAAATACATGCACACTTATGCACACGCGCACACACGCACGCACGCACACACGCACACACACACACACACACACACGCACACATACACAGTGTGAACTTTAAACCTCTCTGAATCATCCTGCGAGGACCTCCACAATGTGTGCTACCAATAGCATTTGTTGATGAATCATAATTAAAAATGTTATCGGCCAACCGCTTCGTTCCCGTTATTTCCTCACCGGATGTTCTCATTGGGTGCTTTCTCATAGCTCTTGATGGCTCCACACTCCTGCTTGTGCTCGTCCCAGCCAGCTCGCTGGCAGGTTTTATCACAGTACTGAGCGAAGCGACACTGACCGCAGCGCTGGAGCTTCTCCTGACGTCGGAAGCAACTGTGACACACACTGGATGAATAGCTGTAAGGATGGAAATATATGAAAATTAAATCTACATAAAATCCCTCATCAAAAAAAATGGATACATTTCATACAAGAACTTTTTCGTTCTTTATCCAGTATAAACATTTTTAAATAAATCAAAATACACTTAGTGGAGGGGACAAGATATTTTCCAGATTGGGGAATGAATTTAATATTAGCTTCCGTCGGCTTGTTCTCTTCAAGTTAGACTACACAACTTTGCTCTCATTAATAAACGCTCTTCAAATCGATCCCGCATGGATTCCTCTCCTGTAATCTAGAGTGCGACCAATCCTGATTCCTCGGCTGTTTTTAGACTATGTAGTAAACACTCTTGAAATTTCTCCGCTCTTTTTTCTTGCTGCTGGGTATTTTTAGGCTAAAACATTTGACTCAGGAGCTCTCATGGTGGGAACATGATGCTTCAAGCTGAGGAGATCTTGATAATAACCATAGTGCATTTTTATTTAGATTGATGGAAAATAAATTTGTTACGTTGAATTCCATTCCAAGCACTCAAAAAGATCTCCATGTCTGAGCGGGGTCTCCTAATCCAGCAGCAGTGCGCAGTATCCCCTGGATCATGTGCTAAAGGTCATTCTGCTTCAGAACTCATCTCACACACTGTAGTTCTAGTAATTTAAGTGTTGCGTTTCGAGCTCTTTTCAGTATGGTTTCTTTGGAAACTGACAATCAATTGTGTGCATTTTTTAGATTGACTGCAAGATCAAGTGAGCTTCTTTTTTTTTTTAAATCACTCATTTCAAGATCTAATAAACATAATTAATGTTAACTCCAATACATCTCTATGTTAATTATTTCGTTAAGACACCATGGACATGGCAAAACAACCACGCAGCACTCCGGAGTTACTTTAATTAGAACTGGACTCGAAACCAGGATTTTCTTAGAGAGGAGCAAGCAAAGCCTTTGCTTTCATTATTGAGCAAAGAGTGAAAACGATACGAGGATGAGAACCCAGATTTATTTATATACAAATATACAACACAAGGAACAAAAAACTTGGTGAACAAAAACAAAGATGACAAAGTTCAACGGGAAGAAATGTATACCTCACTCAGTCCTAATGTAAAGCTAGAGATTTCCTTCATTCTAAACCATTTTTGAGAAGTTTTTGATCAAACCATTAGGATGTGGGTTAATAAAAAAACAAACAAAGGGAACACTAAAAGCCTAACATATGATAAACATTATAACGCAGGATGGTGGAATGTGAAGTAAACAAAAACACGGGACAACTTTGGAGACTCTGAATAAAAGAATAGAGAGGACAAACAGAAAGCTTAACACAGGAAATGTAATAAATTTGGAGAAATCATGGAAAAACAAAATAAGGACAACAAGACGAGATGAGGATTACTAAGAGAAAAGATTGAGTACACAAGACCTGACAACTAGTGTGCTTCCTGGAAGCTAAAAAGTTTTATTGGAATCACTGTTGGCTTGTGCCAATGAATTAAACTGTGTGCTCATTCCCATTATCCTTCTACATGTCCTCACTTTTCCCCATTTGACATTTATTTGTGTATTTTCTCAAATGTTCTTTAAGTAATTCATTATCTCCATGCTCTCCCCTGAGCTAATCCTGATGCCACAGCTGCTTTTAGACTCTCTTTAATGCCGCTTCGGTTTTTCGGGTTATTTTTAGGAGCAACATTTGGCTCAACTGTTTGCCCCCAGGGAATGGATGTTGAGAAACACACATTTAGCTCGTAAGAGACCTTAAGAGAGGGTTATTGGGAGTCGTTAAGATCACAAGTCACAATTTTTACTTGGTTTTCAAGGTGCATTAAAACTCACTCAATGGATTTTTTTGTTTAAGTCAAATTAAGACATGATATTGTACATGCATCATAACACTTGTGTGAGTGTTTGGTAGCACAGAGTAGGGAAGTCTTAATGTGCATTAATATCAAGAATTGGAAAATGTATGGAACATTCCTGAATGGATGCTCGAATGAAAAGATTCCTGATTTTTGGGGGCAGTCACAGATATCTAATTTCTGTTGATTTCTGCCTCATCCAATCTGCCTTTTCCCAATACCTACTCATTTACTCAACATATAAATCTCTTTAAATTATGTAGATCTCTCTAAATCTATGAATGTGCAATTGGTTTGTTCTCATCATTTTCCTTCAGGAGCCTTATTCCTCATTTTCGACTCTCGTAGATTTCAAACTAGACATCGGATGATTGCAACACAAGTTCTTTTGTTAGATTAAAGCCTTGAAGAATCCTGCATATTATGTGTTTCTTTTAGTGGCAATTGAATATGCCACGTTACGTTTCATTAATCTTGCACCGCCTTAGCAAGACGCCTTGGAAGAAACACTACCTCTCTCTTTCATCCAAAGGTTTAAAATTTATATATCTTAAACAAACAAATGTAAAACAAAATTCTCCCCCCTCAGTTTGTTGATGAAGATAAAAACTAGCGATCCGAATCAACAAACCTGATGGAGCCAGTGGTGAAAACCTTTTTTTTTTTTCAGCTCCAAAGTTGTTCGGTTTTAACATTGGAGTGAATGAGAACTTGCTCCCTTTTCGAGTTAGCCTCAAGTGGGCCCTCGGGGAACTGCATTTCAGTCACTTCTTATCACCCATCGAGAGGGAAAGCAGAAGGATGCCTTTTGCTTATGTTCATGTCAGTCGAACTGAGATTGCACAGCTGAGAACGCGTGTGTTAGACCTGAGACTGCACGTCTACTGCAGGATTTTTTTCAACAGTGTATGTGTGACGACCATACATCCATGTTTTCCATAGTCTACCGTTTGTCCATTCCTTTATTAACACTTGCCGACATCAACTCATTCTTTTTGCTAAAAAGTTTAATTGAAAATTTGAATTCTCTTTAACATTCATTTTTTTTGTCTTCCAAACATTATCTTTTTTATTCATGTTTTTATCTCAAGTATCTTCCAATGATTTTTCCTTTATTAAATATTATCCATTCTCCTTATTCTTCTTATCTCTATTTTTTTAACAGAAATCATATTTTTCTTTACATATTACGTTTAATAACTGACCAATTCAGTGATTCATTCTTTCCCTGCTTTATCCATTCATATTGACATCATGTTTCCCATCAGTTTAAAATCCAGTAAATACTTTCTAACAAAAAAAACTCATTCCAATCGCTCTCGCTTCTCGCTCTGACCTGTCGCACACCACGGATGCGAGGGGGGCCTCGGCGAAGAGCACGTCCCCAGCCCAGAGCTCTTTGGTGGCCCGGAGTCCCCGTCCCTTTCCCGGTGAGTCGAAAACTTCCACAAACTCCATCTCTCCTGTTTCCAGCCTGGCCTGGGATCACACACACAGCTTGACTCACAGTCACCTTCTAAAATAACCCGGTCATACCATCTGACACCTTCTGAGAGGGGTGTGAGGGGGGTCCGGCCCAAGCCCGAAGACCCCCCATATCTGGTAGAGTCTTGAAATAAACTGAGAGTGGATTATACAGACAAGCATTCGATTCAACAAGCATGCTTGGACTGAATAACTTTAGAAGGGTTGGATTGTGGCTTGAATTAGGAATAATTTCACCTGGTTTGGGACAGAGACGGGGTATTTTTATGACCCAGTTGGAGCCGCCAGTCAAACTGAGAGAGAGAGAGAGGGGAGAGAGAGAGAGAGAGACAGCTGTAGGCTTCCAGCACCCCCATCACCATCGCTTCTGGTGCCTTCCACTGATAATCTAGAAACAGAAAAATCTTGGTTACTTGATGCTTTGAAAACGTTGTGTTGACAAGTGATGAAAGAATTTTTTTATTCTTCTCAATATATTTTGTCAGACAATTTTCAGCCCAAAATGGGGTAATTAATTGATATTTTATTGGGGAAAACACCCGTTTTGTGTAATTATTCTCCAGTTCTTTAGAAATGCATTTTGCTGTTAATATCGCATGTATGTATGTTAGTGTGGAACCGGGGTTGTCCATCCATCCATTATCTTGTCGGCTTTTTCCCTCTCGAATTCGCCACAGCGGAATGAACCACCAACTCTTCTGGCATATGTTTTATGCGGCGGATGCCCTTCCAGCTGCAATCCATCGATGGGAAACATCCACACACACTCATTCTCACTCAAACACTATGAACAATCGTTATAAACCAATTCTCTAAATCCTGTGAGTGTCTTTGTTCTTGTGGGGGAAACCGGAGCACCCGGAGTAAACCCACACGATCACGAGGAGAACATGAGAACTCCACACAGAGATACCAACTGACCCAGCCGAGGCTCGAACCAGATACCTTTTTGCTGTGAGACGACCATGCTTCCACAGCGCCACCTGTTCAGCTTATTGGGATTTTTTTTTTGAGAACTAACCATTCTCAAAGCATTCCATATGGTATTTGTTCCAGACAAAAATTAATTTGAGTTTAAGTCTAAAGCGTTCTCATGCAGATTGTTGCTAATTGCTTAATTTCACGTTAAAATATTTTTATTTCACCACAAATTCGGCTGCTGCGGTCACAATTTTTTGGGGTTTTTTGGGTTTGTAGCCCATACTTTCCCTCTGTGTACATTATAGAAAATGTCTGAAGTTGTAATTCTTCGACTGACCACTTGAGGCTTGTTCCAGAAGTAAGCGAAAAACAATTGATGTTAAAAAAATATTGTTACAAAATAAATAAATAAATACATTTAAGTGTTTTTTTCACATAGCTAATTTTGACGTTCATGAAAACTCTGAGAGAGTGATTTTTTTTAATTCCTTTCTTTAATAAAGTTTTGCATTATTAAGAGCTGGTCACTTATCAGGCACTGAGGGTTCTTTCCTGTAATTGTCTTTTTTGCCTGTATTTGACTGTTAGTGGCACTCTTGAAGAAGAAAGTGGCTGATGTACCCAAACTCCATTTGCTTTCTGCTATAAACTATGTGCAGCGACACACGCTACGACCAAGTTATACACAGTCAATGATTTCTACAGATGTTTGGTTCCCCGGTCCAGATGAGCGGGACATGCACGGCGCAGATGCAGATCTCATAATCCCGTTTAACTCTGCTCTCGTTCAGGTTTGTTTGAGAAACACATTCAAACGAGGGTTTCTAAATTACTTACTTTGTGTGTGTCATCTTACTGTTTTATTCAAAACGCCTCCTTGTATTGTATTTGTTCGAATAACTTTTATTAAAAGCACATCTGTCACTTTGCTGCTCAAATGTGCTGTAAACTAATGAAACAAACTACACACTCTTTTTATTGTGTAAAACACCTCATTTGTAAATTAATGATTCTCCTCGCTTGCCTCTCATTCTGCAGATAGAAATACGAATTCTCAAAGTTTTGTTGTCGCTTAATCATCCAAAACCAAGAGGTTGGTTTTACTAAAACAAAAACAATAATGATAACCATTTATGTGTAAGGTGTATTATTAAACTGTAAACCTCTGTAGATTAAGATTAAATATGTTCCATCAACATGTTCGTAATTAGCACAGTGATTAAACAATCCATAATATCATGCGGAACTCTTTACATTTCTCTCCCGCTCTCATGTGTCTTTGTAATCACTGTTCTTAAATCAGCTCGCCCTGAACGATTAGTCTGTGCTCTGCCGCATGATTCGTCATGGAGCGCTGAAGTATTTTTAGCCTATTTTACAAGAGAAAAGGTTTCTTTTTTAATGCTTAAATATTAGATTTGTCCATCAGCGGTGACTGATGGATACGCTCATAATAGTTTCTCAAGCAGCGTTTTTATTTGATTGTGTTTAGTTGATAAATTAATTTCCTATATTCATACTGACTGTATCCTGTTGTCCTTGTTTTCTCGTCCCACTTCCTGCTCTCTTTAGCTAATTAACCCTACTGAAAGAAATATTCCTTTAGCGCCTTAAAACAACCGAAACTCATCCGATTTCACAGTTAAAATATTCTGGATTTGCTATCGTAAATTATCCTAAAATGACCAAGGCAGGGCATTTCTGAGCCCAAGGAATCAAGTTCTTCCGCTGAAATTGTAATGTTTGGGTTAACAAGTGGATTTTGTTTTGCAATAGAATGACAGTTGTTTGATGTTTAAAATATTGTTGTTAATCATCGCTGCATATCCGAGCATAGTTTTAATCAAAAGTTACCGCAAAGGTTTCTTTTTACTCTTCATCTCATTATATTCAATTACTTGAATTATGAACTTTTTCTTTCTGTCTGAACTTGGCTTTAACAGTTATTCTCACTTTATTAAATACATGGTTTCATGAATAAACCTCCACTTCCACACTCACGATCTCCTCAAAACATTTTCAAAGACATTCGAAGAACATGTATTATCATCGTCTTCTTTATTAGGGCCCGAGCACGCCAGCGAAGCTGTGCGGCGAAGCCCTATTGTATCTGTTAGGATTATTATTAGGGCCCGAGCACGCCAGCGAAGCTGTGCGGCGAAGCCCTATTGTATCTGTTAGGATTATTAGGGCCCGAGCACGCCAGCGAAGCTGTGCGGCGAAGCCCTATTGTATTTCTAATGATTATTAGGGCCCGAGCACGCCAGCGAAGCTGTGCGGCGAAGCCCTATTGTATCTGTTAGGATTATTATTATTAGGGCCCGAGCACGCCAGCGAAGCTGTGCGGCGAAGCCCTATTGTATCTGTTAGGATTATTATTATTATTATTATTCTTCCGCTTCCTAAATCGCAAATTTAACCATCTAGACGTGCTCGAAAACTCACCAAAATCGGCAATAAATTAAAGCTCGGTGGAAATTGCGATCTGACACAGTCGGCGTGATCGTAGCATAAAAAATGGCTCTTCAGCGCCCCCTGGAAAGATCGGAGTCCGGTTCGACCTACAGTCACGAAAATCGGCACACATATGTACCACCTCTTGCCAAGTAGAAAAGTCACTTACAGGTTTTCGCCAAATCGTACAGGAAGTCGGCCATTTTGAAAAAAAGCCACAATTTTGAAAAAACATCATCTTGCACTTTGACGAACTCCTCCAAGGAAAATTGCCAGATCGAGCTGAAAATTGGTGTGGTTACTCGGGAGACATTTGGGATGAAAAGTTATCAAAAGCGCAGCAGTTTGTAAAACGGTCTTTGGGTGGCGCCCCCACGAATTTCACCATTCAAAAATGTGCCGAAAATTGACATATTTTTGAATATATCTCCGTTCTAGTTTATCCGTTGTCCACGAAAACGGCCTGACATGATGAGCTTGGAAGGCTGAATAAAATGATAGGCCGCAATGTGACACCGCTCTAAGATTAGCTCTACAGCGCCCCCTGAATGTTACTAAAATAGATGTTTTAGCTGTTTTGACACCCTAAACATGTTAGAAACCCCACCAAATTTCGGCTAAACCTCAGCCTCAATAAATATAGTAATCTGACACTGTTTCTACAACTTTACTTTGGACGACAGCACTGCAGCGCCACCTAGTATGCGAAAAAAGCTCATCTCGCATTTTAACGAACTCCTCCTAGGAAAATTGCCAAATCGAGCTGAAAATTTGTCTGGTGACTCTTAAGACAGTATGGACCAAAAGTTATCAAAAACGCAAAAGTTCGTCGCACGGTCTTTCTGTGGCACTGCTTCGAATTTGAGCTTTCTCAAATGTATGGGGATAATGGTACTTGTTACTGTACCTCTCACATCCTTCATCCAATCAATGTCAAATATGTACGGAATGATGAGCTTACCCCTCAGAACAAGTAGATATGCTTACTTGATGATACACTCATAGCGCCTCCTGCTGGCTGTATGAATTCCAAGGGATACTAATGTATTTGTTGCTGTATCTCTTACATATTTAACTCAATGTACATGACAAAAAATTTGCATGATGAGCTGGTATTTCTAAATTGATTAATATGCTCATGGCATGAGACTGTTATAGCGCCACCTGGAGGCTTTATGAAATGTGTTTAAAATAGCTGTTGTCATTAGGCAGTGAATGTAAAAAATTTATGGAATGATGAGCTTACCCCTCAGAACAAGTAGATATGCTTACTTGATGATACACTCATAGCGCCTCCTTCTGGCTGTATGAATTCCAAGGGATCCTAATGTATTTGTTGCTGTATCTCTTACATATTTAACTCAATGTACATGACAAAAAATTTGCATGATGAGCTGGTAATTCTAAATTGATTAATATGCTCATGGCATGAGACTGTTATAGCGCCACCTGGAGGCTTTATGAAATGTGTTTAAAATAGCTGTTGTCGTTAGGCAGTGAATGTAAAAAATTTATGGAATGATGAGCTTACCCCTCAGAACAAGTAGATATGCTTACTTGATACACTCATAGCGCCTCCTTCTGGCTGTATGAATTCCAAGGGATCCTAACGTATTTGTTGCTATATATCTTACATATTTAACTCAATGTACATGACAAAAAAACTTGCATGATGAGCTGGTAATTCTAAATGGAATAATATGCTCATGGCATGAGACTGTTATAGCGCCACCTTGAGGTTTTCTGAAATGTGTTTAAAATAGCTGTTGTCAATAGGCAGTGAATGTAAAAAATGTATGAAATGATGAGCTTACCCTTCAGAACAAGTAGATATGCTTACTTGATGATACACTCATAGCGCCTCCTGCTGGCTGTATGAATTCCAAGGGAAATTAATGTATTTGTTGCTGTATATCTTACAAATTTAACTTAATGTACATGACAAAAAAAAACGTAAGACCAGGGGCGGCATCTTTGGATCCCGCGGATGCATCGTGCGAGGGCCCGCCCATCGCTGCTTGCAGCTTTAATTATTATTATTATTATTATTCTTCCGCTTCCTAAATCGCAAATTTAACCATCTAGACGTGCTCGAAAACTCACCAAAATCGGCAATAAATTAAAGCTCGGTGGAAATTGCGATCTGACACAGTCGGCGTGATCGTAGCATAAAAAATGGCTCTTCAGCGCCCCCTGGAAAGATCGGAGTCCGGTTCGACCTACAGTCACGAAAATCGGCACACATATGTACCACCTCTTGCCAAGTAGAAAAGTCACTTACAGGTTTTCGCCAAATCGTACAGGAAGTCGGCCATTTTGAAAAAAAGCCACAATTTTGAAAAAACATCATCTTGCACTTTGACGAACTCCTCCTAGGAAAATTGCCAGATCGAGCTGAAAATTGGTGTGGTTACTCGGGAGACATTTGGGATGAAAAGTTATCAAAAGCGCAGCAGTTTGTAAAACGGTCTTTGGGTGGCGCCCCCACGAATTTCACCATTCAAAAATGTGCCGAAAATTGACATATTTTTGAATATATCTCCGTTCTAGTTTATCCGTTGTCCACGAAAACGGCCTGACAGGATGAGCTTGGAAGGCTGAATAAAATGATAGGCCGCAATGTGACACCGCTCTAAGATTAGCTCTACAGCGCCCCCTGAATGTTACTAAAATAGATGTTTTAGCTGTTTTGACACCCTAAACATGTTAGAAACCCCACCAAATTTCGGCTAAACCTCAGCCTCAATAAATATAGTAATCTGACACTGTTTCTACAACTTTACTTTGGACGACAGCGCTGCAGCGCCACCTAGTATGCGAAAAAAGCTCATCTCGCATTTTAACGAACTCCTCCTAGGAAAATTGCCAGATCGAGCTGAAAATTTGTCTGGTGACTCTTAAGACAGTATGGACCAAAAGTTATCAAAAACGCAGAAGTTCGTCGCACGGTCTTTCTGTGGCACCGCTTCGAATTTGAGCTTTCTCAAATGTATGGGGATAATGGTACTTGTTACTGTAGCTCTCACATACTTCATCCAATCAATGTAAAAATTGTATGGAATGATGAGCTCACCTCTCAGAACAAGTAGATATGCTTACTTGATGATACACTCATAGCGCCTCCTGTTGGCTGTATGAATTCCAAGGGATACTAATGTATTTGTTGCTGTATCTCTTACATATTTAACTCAATGTACATGACAAAAAATTTGCATGATGAGCTGGTATTTCTAAATTGATTAATATGCTCATGGCATGAGACTGTTATAGCGCCACCTGGAGGCTTTATGAAATGTGTTTAAAATAGCTGTTGTCATTAGGCAGTGAATGTAAAAAATTTATGGAATGATGAGCTTACCCCTCAGAACAAGTAGATATGCTTACTTGATGATACACTCATAGCGCCTCCTTCTGGCTGTATGAATTCCAAGGGATCCTAATGTATTTGTTGCTGTATCTCTTACATATTTAACTCAATGTACATGACAAAAAATTTGCATGATGAGCTGGTATTTCTAAATTGATTAATATGCTCATGGCATGAGACTGTTATAGCGCCACCTGGAGGCTTTATGAAATGTGTTTAAAATAGCTGTTGTCGTTAGGCAGTGAATGTAAAAAATTTATGGAATGATGAGCTTACCCCTCAGAACAAGTAGATATGCTTACTTGATGATACACTCATAGCGCCTCCTTCTGGCTGTATGAATTCCAAGGGATCCTAACGTATTTGTTGCTATATATCTTACATATTTAACTCAATGTACATGACAAAAAAACTTGCATGATGAGCTGGTAATTCTAAATGGAATAATATGCTCATGGCATGAGACTGTTATAGCGCCACCTGGAGGTTTTCTGAAATGTGTTTAAAATAGCTGTTGTCAATAGGCAGTGAATGTAAAAAATTTATGGAATGATGAACTTACCCCTCAGAACAAGTAGATATGCTTACTAGATGATACACTCATAGCGCCTCCTGCTGGCTGTATGAATTTCAAGGGAAATTCATGTATTTGTTGCTGTATCTCTTACAAATTTTACTTAATGTACATGACAAAAAAAACATAAGACCAGGGGGCGGCATCTTTGGATCCCGCGGATGCATCGTGCGAGGGCCCGCCCATCGCTGCTTGCAGCTTTAATTATTATTATTATTCTTCCGCTTCCTAAATCGCAAATTTCACCATCTAGACGTGCTCGAAAACTTACCAAAATCGGCAATAATTTAAAGCTCGGTGGAAATTGCGATCTGACACAGTCGGCGTGATTGTAGCATAAAAAATGGCTCTGCAGCGCCCCCCGGAAGAATCGGGGTCCGGTTCGACCTACAGTCACGAAAATCGGCACACATATGTACCACCTCTAGCCAAGTAGAAAAGTCTCTTACAGGTTTTCGCCAAATCGTACAGGAAGTCGGCCATTTTGAAAAAAACCCACAATTTTGAAAAAACATCATCTTGCACTTTGACAAACTCCTCCTAGGAAAATAACCAGATCGAGCTGAAAATTGGTGTGGTTACTCGGGAGACATTTGGGATGAAAAGTTATCAAAAGCGCAGCAGTTTGTAAAACGGTCTTTGGGTGGTGCCCCCACGAATTTCACCATTCGAAAATGTGCCGAAAACTGACATATTTGTGAGTATATCTCTGTTCTAGTTTATCCGTTGTCCACGAAAACGGCCTGACATGATGAGCTTGGAAGGCTGAATAAAATGATAGGCCGCAATGTGACACCGCTCTAAGAGTAGCTCTACAGCGCCCCCTGAATGTTACTAAAATAGATGTTTTAGCTGTTTTGACACCCTAAACATGTTAGAAACCCCACCAAATTTCGGCTAAACCTCAGCCTCAATAAATATAGTAATCTGACACTGTTTCTACAACTTTACTTTGGACGACAGCGCTGCAGCGCCACCTAGTATGCGAAAAAAGCTCATCTCGCATTTTAACGAACTCCTCCTAGGAAAATTGCCAGATCGAGCTGAAAATTTGTCTGGTGACTCTTAAGACAGTATGGACCAAAAGTTATCAAAAACGCAGAAGTTCGTCGCACGGTCTTTCTGTGGCACCGCTTCGAATTTGAGCTTTCTCAAATGTATGGGGATAATGGTACTTGTTACTGTACCTCTCACATCCTTCATCCAATAAATGTAAAAAATGTATGGAATGATGAGCTCACCCCTCAGAACAAGTAGATATGCTTACTTGATGATACACTCATAGCGCCTCCTTCTGGCTATATGATTTCCAAGGGATACTAGTGTATTTGTTGCTGTATCTCTTACATATTTAACTCAATGTACATGACAAAAAATTTGCATGATGAGCTGGTAATTCTAAACGGAATAATATGCTCATGGCATGAGACTGTTATAGCGCCACCTGGAGGCTTTCTGAAATGTTTTTAAAATAGCTGTTGTCAATAGTTAGTGAATGTAAAAAATGTATGGAATTATGAGCTTACCCCTCAGAACAAGTAGATATGCTTACTTGATGATACACTCATAGCGCCTCCTGCTGGCTGTATGAATTCCAAGGGAAATAAATGTATTTGTTGCTGTATCTCTTACATATTTAACTTAATGTACATGACAAAAAAAAATGTAAGACCAGGGGGCGGCATCTTTGGATCCCGCGGATGCATCGTGCGAGGGCCCGCCCATCGCTGCTTGCAGCTTTAATTAGGGCCCGAGCACGCCAGCGAAGCTGTGCGGCGAAGCCCTATTGTATTTCTAATGATTATTAGGGCCCGAGCACGCCAGCGAAGCTGTGCGGCGAAGCCCTATTGTATCTGTTAGGATTATTATTATTATTATTATTCTTCCGCTTCCTAAATCGCAAATTTAACCATCTAGACGTGCTCGAAAACTCACCAAAATCGGCAATAAATTAAAGCTCGGTGGAAATTGCGATCTGACACAGTCGGCGTGATCGTAGCATAAAAAATGGCTCTTCAGCGCCCCCTGGAAAGATCGGAGTCCGGTTCGACCTACAGTCACGAAAATCGGCACACATATGTACCACCTCTTGCCAAGTAGAAAAGTCACTTACAGGTTTTCGCCAAATCGTACAGGAAGTCGGCCATTTTGAAAAAAACCCACAATTTTGAAAAAACATCATCTTGCACTTTGACGAACTCCTCCTAGGAAAATTGCCAGATCGAGCTGAAAATTGGTGTGGTTACTCGGGAGACATTTGGGATGAAAAGTTATCAAAAGCGCAGCAGTTTGTAAAACGGTCTTTGGGTAGCGCCCCCACGAATTTCACCATTCAAAAATGTGCCGAAAATTGACATATTTTTGAATATATCTCCGTTCTAGTTTATCCGTTGTCCACGAAAACGGCCTGACATGATGAGCTTGGAAGGCTGAATAAAATGATAGGCCGCAATGTGACACCGCTCTAAGATTAGCTCTACAGCGCCCCCTGAATGTTACTAAAATAGATGTTTTAGCTGTTTTGACACCCTAAACATGTTAGAAACCCCACCAAATTTCGGCTAAACCTCAGCCTCAATAAATATAGTAATCTGACACTGTTTCTACAACTTTACTTTGGACGACAGCGCTGCAGCGCCACCTAGTATGCGAAAAAAGCTCATCTCGCATTTTAACGAACTCCTCCTAGGAAAATTGCCAGATCGAGCTGAAAATTTGTCTGGTGACTCTTAAGACAGTATGGACAAAAAGTTATCAAAAACGCAGAAGTTCGTCGCACGGTCTTTCTGTGGCACCGCTTCGAATTTGAGCTTTCTCAAATGTATGGGGATAATGGTACTTGTTACTGTACCTCTCACATACTTCATCCAATCAATGTCAAAAATTTATGGAATGATGAGCTCACCCCTCAGAACAAGTAGATATGCTTACTTGATGATACACTCATAGCGCCTCCTTCTGGCTGTATGAATTCCAAGGGATCCTAATGTATTTGTTGCTGTATCTCTTACATATTTAACTCAATGTACATGACAAAAAATTTGCATGATGAGCTGGTATTTCTAAATTGATTAATATGCTCATGGCATGAGACTGTTATAGCGCCACCTGGAGGCTTTATGAAATGTGTTTAAAATAGCTGTTGTCGTTAGGCAGTGAATGTAAAAAAATTATGGAATGATGAGCTTACCCCTCAGAACAAGTAGATATGCTTACTTGATGATACACTCATAGCGCCTCCTTCTGGCTGTATGAATTCCAAGGGAAATTAATGTATTTGTTGCTGTATCTCTTACAATGTACATGAAAAAAACTTTGCATGATGAGCTGGTAATTCTAAATGAAATAATATGCTTATGGCAAGAGACTGTTATAGCACCACCTAGAGGCTTTATGAAATGTGTTTAAAATAGCTTTTGTCAATAGGCAGTAAAAAAAAATGGGGGAAAAATGAAAGACCAGGGGGTGGCAGCTTTGGCTAGTGCGGATGCGTCGTGCGAGGGCCCGCCCATCGCTGCTTGCAGCTTTAATTAGGGCCCGAGCACGCCAGCGAAGCTGTGCGGCGAAGCCCTATTGTATCTGTTAGGATTATTATTATTATTATTATTATTATTATTCTTCCGCTTCCTAAATCGCAAATTTAACCATCTAGACGTGCTCGAAAACTCACCAAAATCGGCAATAAATTAAAGCTCGGTGGAAATTGCGATCTGACACAGTCGGCGTGATCGTAGCATAAAAAATGGCTCTTCAGCGCCCCCTGGAAAGATCGGAGTCCGGTTCGACCTACAGTCACGAAAATCGGCACACATATGTACCACCTCTTGCCAAGTAGAAAAGTCACTTACAGGTTTTCGCCAAATCGTACAGGAAGTCGGCCATTTTGAAAAAAAGCCACAATTTTGAAAAAACATCATCTTGCACTTTGACGAACTCCTCCTAGGAAAATTGCCAGATCGAGCTGAAAATTGGTGTGGTTACTCGGGAGACATTTGGGATGAAAAGTTATCAAAAGCGCAGCAGTTTGTAAAACGGTCTTTGGGTGGCGCCCCCACGAATTTCACCATTCAAAAATGTGCCGAAAATTGACATATTTTTGAATATATCTCCGTTCTAGTTTATCCGTTGTCCACGAAAACGGCCTGACAGGATGAGCTTGGAAGGCTGAATAAAATGATAGGCCGCAATGTGACACCGCTCTAAGATTAGCTCTACAGCGCCCCCTGAATGTTACTAAAATAGATGTTTTAGCTGTTTTGACACCCTAAACATGTTAGAAACCCCACCAAATTTCGGCTAAACCTCAGCCTCAATAAATATAGTAATCTGACACTGTTTCTACAACTTTACTTTGGACGACAGCGCTGCAGCGCCACCTAGTATGCGAAAAAAGCTCATCTCGCATTTTAACGAACTCCTCCTAGGAAAATTGCCAGATCGAGCTGAAAATTTGTCTGGTGACTCTTAAGACAGTATGGACCAAAAGTTATCAAAAACGCAGAAGTTCGTCGCACGGTCTTTCTGTGGCACCGCTTCGAATTTGAGCTTTCTCAAATGTATGGGGATAATGGTACTTGTTACTGTACCTCTCACATACTTCATCCAATCAATGTAAAAATTGTATGGAATGATGAGCTCACCTCTCAGAACAAGTAGATATGCTTACTTGATGATACACTCATAGCGCCTCCTGCTGGCTGTATGAATTCCAAGGGATACTAATGTATTTGTTGCTGTATCTCTTACATATTTAACTCAATGTACATGACAAAAAATTTGCATGATGAGCTGGTATTTCTAAATTGATTAATATGCTCATGGCATGAGACTGTTATAGCGCCACCTGGAGGCTTTATGAAATGTGTTTAAAATAGCTGTTGTCATTAGGCAGTGAATGTAAAAAATGTATGGAATGATGAGCTTACCCCTCAGAACAAGTAGATATGCTTACTTGATGATACACTCATAGCGCCTCCTTCTGGCTGTATGAATTCCAAGGGATCCTAACGTATTTGTTGCTATATATCTTACATATTTAACTCAATGTACATGACAAAAAATTTGCATGATGAGCTGGTAATTCTAAATGGAATAATATGCTCATGGCATGAGACTGTTATAGCGCCACCTGGAGGCTTTCTGAAATGTGTTTAAAATAGCTGTTGTCAATAGGCAGTGAATGTAAAAAATGTATGGAATGATGAGCTACCCCTCAGAACAAGTAGATATGCTTACTAGATGATACACTCATAGCGCCTCCTGCTGGCTGTATGAATTCCAAGGGAAATTCATGTATTTGTTGCTGTATCTCTTACAAATTTTACTTAATGTACATGACAAAAAAAACATAAGACCAGGGGGCGGCATCTTTGGATCCCGCGGATGCATCGTGCGAGGGCCCGCCCATCGCTGCTTGCAGCTTTAATTATTATTATTATTCTTCTCTGCCGCCTAAACTCGCAAATTTCACCATCTAGGACGTGCTCGAAAACTCACCAAAATTCGGCACTAAAGGTCAAGCTCGGCTGGAAATTGCGATCTGGACACAGTCGGCGTGATCGTAGCATAAAAAATGGCTCTATCAGCGCCCCCTGGAAAAGATCGGAGTCCCTGCAGTTCGACCTACAGTCACGAAAATCGGCACACATATGTACCACCTCTAGCCAAGTAGAAAAGTCACTTACAGGTTTTCGCCAAATCGTACAGGAAGTCGGCCATTTTGAAAAAAACCCACAATTTTGAAAAAACATCATCTTGCACTTTGACGAACTCCTCCTAGGAAAATTGCCAGATCGAGCTGAAAATTGGTGTGGTTACTCGGGAGACATTTGGGATGAAAAGTTATCAAAAGCGCAGCAGTTTGTAAAACGGTCTTTGGGTGGCGCCCCCACGAATTTCACCATTGAAAAATGTGCCGAAAATTGACATATTTTTGAGTATATCTCCGTTCTAGTTTATCCGTTGTCCACGAAAACGGCCTGACATGATGAGCTTGGAAGGCTGAATAAAATGATAGGCCGCAATGTGACACCGCTCTAAGATTAGCTCTACAGCGCCCCCTGAATGTTACTAAAATAGATGTTTTAGCTGTTTTGACACCCTAAACATGTTAGAAACCCCACCAAATTTCGGCTAAACCTCAGCCTCAATGAATATAGTAATCTGAAACTGTTTCTACAACTTTACTTTGGACGACAGCGCTGCAGCGCCACCTAGTATGCGAAAAAAGCTCATCTCGCATTTTAACGAACTCCTCCTAGGAAAATTGCCAGATCGAGCTGAAAATTTGTCTGGTGACTCTTAAGACAGTATGGACCAAAAGTTATCAAAAACGCAGAAGTTCGTCGCACGGTCTTTCTGTGGCACCGCTTCGAATTTGAGCTTTCTCAAATGTATGGGGATAATGATACTTGTTACTGTACCTCTCACATCCTTCATCCAATCAATGTCAAAAATGTATGGAATGATGAGCTCACCCCTCAGAACAAGTAGATATGCTTACTTGATGATACACTCATAGCGCCTCCTGCTGGCTGTATGAATTCCAAGGGATACTAATGTATTTGTTGCTGTATCTCTTACATATTTAACTCAATGTACATGACAAAAAATTTGCATGATGAGCTGGTATTTCTAAATTGATTAATATGCTCATGGCATGAGACTGTTATAGCGCCACCTGGAGGCTTTATGAAATGTGTTTAAAATAGCTGTTGTCATTAGGCAGTGAATGTAAAAAATTTATGGAATGATGAGCTTACCCCTCAGAACAAGTAGATATGCTTACTTGATGATACACTCATAGCGCCTCCTTCTGGCTGTATGAATTCCAAGGGATCCTAACGTATTTGTTGCTATATATCTTACATATTTAACTCAATGTACATGACAAAAAACTTGCATGATGAGCTGGTAATTCTAAATGGAATAATATGCTCATGGCATGAGACTGTTATAGCGCCACCTGGAGGCTTTCTGAAATGTGTTTAAAATAGCTGTTGTCAATAGGCAGTGAATGTAAAAAATGTATGGAATGATGAGCTTACCCCTCAGAACAAGTAGATATGCTTACTAGATGATACACTCATAGCGCCTCCTGCTGGCTGTATGAATTCCAAGGGAAATTCATGTATTTGTTGCTGTATCTCTTACAAATTTTACTACTTCAGTGTACATTAAGTAAAATTGTAAGACCGGGGGCGGCATCTTTGGATCCCGCGGATGCATCGTGCGAGGGCCCGCCCATCGCTGCTTGCAGCTTTAATTATTATTATTATTATTCTTCGTCTGCCGCCAAATTCGCAAATTTCACCAACTAGGCGTGCTCGAAAACTCACCAAATTCGGCACTAAGGTCAAGCTCGCTAAAAATTGCGATCTGGCACAGTCGGCATGATCGTAGCATAAAAATGGCTCTACAGCGCCCCCTTGAAATTTACCAAAAAACATGTTTCAGCTGTTTAGACACCCTTAACATGTTCGAAACATCACCAAATTTTGCATCAACCTCATCCTCAAAGAATAAAGTAATCTGACACCGTTTATAAAACTTTACTGTAGACGACAGCTCTGCAGCGCCCCCTTGAACGCGAAAAAGCTCATCTCGCATTTTAACGAACTCCTCCTAGGAAAATAACCAGATCGAGCTGAAAATTGGTGTGGTTACTCGGGAGACCTTTGGGATGAAAAGTTATCAAAAGCGCAGCAGTTTGTAAAACGGTCTTTGGGTGGCGCCCCCTCAAATTTCACCAATTCAAAAATGTGATGCAAATTGACATACTTTTGAGTATATCTCCGTTCTAGTTTATCCGTTGTCCACGAAAACGGCCTGACATGATGAGCTTGGAAGGCTGAATGAAATGATAGGCCGCAATGTGACACCGCTCTAAGATTGGCTCTACAGCGCCCCCTGAATGTTACTAAAATAGATGTTTTAGCTGTTTTGACACCCTAAACATGTTAGAAACCCCACAAAATTTTACCTAAACCTCATCCTCAGTAAATATAGTAATCTGACACTGTTTGCACAACTTTACTTTGGACGACAGCTCTGCAGCGCCACCTAGTATGCGAAAACAGCTCATCTCGCATTTTAACGAACTCCTCCTAGGAAAATTGCCAGATCAAGCTGAAAATTTGTCTGGTGACTCTTAAGACAGTATGGACCAAAAGTTATCAAAAACGCAGAAGTTCGTCGCACGGTCTTTCTGTGGCACCGCTTCGAATTTGAGCTTTCTCAAATGTATGGGGATAATGGTACTTGTTACTGTACCTCTCACATCCTTCATCCAATCAATGTAAAAATTGTATGGAATGATGAGCTCACCCCTCAGAACAAGTAGATATGCTTACTTGATGATACACTCATAGCGCCTCCTGCTGGCTGTATGAATTCCAAGGGATACTAATGTATTTGTTGCTGTATCTCTTACATATTTAACTCAATGTACATGACAAAAAATTTGCATGATGAGCTGGTAATTCTAAATTGATAATATGCTCATGGCATGAGACTGTTATAGCGCCACCTGGAGGCTTTATGAAATGTGTTTAAAATAGCTGTTGTCATTAGGCAGTGAATGTAAAAAATTTATGGAATGATGAGCTTACCCCTCAGAACAAGTAGATATGCTTACTTGATGATACACTCATAGCGCCTCCTGCTGGCTGTATGAATTCCAAGGGATCCTAACGTATTTGTTGCTATATATCTTACATATTTAACTCAATGTACATGACAAAAAATTTGCATGATGAGCTGGTAATTCTAAATGGAATAATATGCTCATGGCATGAGACTGTTATAGCGCCACCTGGAGGCTTTCTGAAATGTGTTTAAAATAGCTGTTGTCAATAGGCAGTGAATGTAAAAAATGTATGGAATGATGAGCTTACCCCTCAGAACAATGTAATACGCTTACTTGATGATACACTCATAGCGCCTCTTGCTGGCTGTATTAATTCCAAGGGAAATGAATGTATTTGTTGCTGTATCTCTTACAAATTTAACTTAATGTACAAGACAAAAAAAATGTAAGACCAGGGGGCGGCATCTTTGGATCCCGCGGATGCATCGTGCGAGGGCCCGCCCATCGCTGCTTGCAGCTTTAATTAGGGCCCGAGCACGCCAGCGAAGCTGTGCGGCGAAGCCCTATTGTATCTGTTAGGATTATTATTATTATTATTATTATTCTTTATCTGCCGCCAAACTCGCAAAATTCACCTAACTAGGCGTGCTCGAAAACTCACCAAATTCGGCACTAAGGTCAAGCTCGCTGAAAATTGCGATCTGGCAAAGTCGGCGTGATCGTAGCATAAAAAATGGCTCTACAGCGCCCCCTTGAAAAACCGGGGTCCCCCTGCCAGTTCGACCTACAGTCACGAAAATCGGTACACATATGTACCACCTCTAGCCAAGTACAAAAGTCTCTGACAGGTTTTCGCCAAATCGTACAGGAAGTCGGCCATTTTGAAAAAAACCCATAATTTTGAAAAAACATCACCTTGCACATTGACGAACTCCTACTAGGCAAAATGTCTGATCCAGTTGAAAATTGGTGTGGTTACTCAGAAGACATTTAGGATGAAAAGTTATCAAAAGCGCAGCAGTACGTAAAATGGTCTTTGGGTGGCGCCCCCACGAATTTCCCCCTTCAAAAAAGTGCCGAAAATTGACATATTTTTGAGTATATCTCCGTTCTAGTTTGTCCGTTGTCCACGAAAACGGCCTGACATGATGAGCTTGGAAGGCTGAATAAAGTGATAGGCCGCAATATGACGTCGCTCTAAGAGTGCCTCCACAGCGCCCCCTTGAATGTTACTAAAATAGACTGTTTTAGCTGTTTTGACACCCTAAACATGTTACAAACCCCACCAAATTTAGCCTAAACCTCATCCTCAATAAATATAGTAATCTGACACTGTTTGTACAACTTTACTTTGGACGACAGCGCTGCAGCGCCACCTAGTATGCGAAAACAGCTCATCTCGCATTTTAACGAACTCCTCCTAGGAAAATTGCCAGATCGAGCTGAAAATTTGTCTGGTGACTCTTAAGACAGTATGGACCAAAAGTTATCAAAAACGCAGAAGTTCGTCGCACGGTCTTTCTGTGGCACCGCTTCGAATTTGAGCTTTCTCAAATGTATGGGGATAATGGTACTTGTTACTGTACCTCTCACATCCTTCATCCAATCAATGTAAAAATGTATGGAATGATGAGCTCACCCCTCAGAACAAGTAGATATGCTTACTTGATGATACACTCATAGCGCCTCCTGCTGGCTGTATGAATTCCAAGGGATACTAATGTATTTGTTGCTAGTATCTCTTACATATTTAACTCAATGTACATGACAAAAAATTTGCATGATGAGCTGGTAATTCTAATGGAATAATATGCTCATGGCATGAGACTGTTATAGCGCCACCTGGAGGCTTTTCTGAAATGTGTTTTAAAATAGCTGTTGTCAATAGGCAGTGAATGTAAAAAATTTATGGAATGATGAGCTTACCCCTCAGAACAAGTAGATATGCTTACTGATGATACACTCATAGCGCCTCCTGCTGGCTGTATGAATTCCAAGGGAAATCTAATGTATTTGTTGCTGTATCTCTTACAATATTTAACTCATGTACATGACAAAAAAACATAAGGCCAGGGGGCAGGCATCTTTGGATCCGCGGATGCATCGTGCGAGGGCCCGCCCATCGCTGCTTGCAGCTTTATTATTAGGGCCCGAGCACGCCAGCGAAGCTGTGCGGCGAAGCCCTATTGTATCTGTTAGGATTATTATTATTATTTATTATTCTTTATCTGCCGCCAAACTCGCAAAATTCACCTAACTAGGCGTGCTCGAAAACGCACCAAAATTCGGCACTAAGGTCAAGCTCGCTGAAAATTGCGATCTGGCAAAGTCGGCGTGATCGTAGCATAAAAAATGGCTCTACAGCGCCCCCTTGAATAAACCGGGGTCCCCCTGCCAGTTCGACCTACAGTCACGAAAATCGGTACACATATGTACCACCTCTAGCCAAGTACAAAAGTCTCTGACAGGTTTTCGCCAAATCGTACAGGAAGTCGGCCATTTTGAAAAAACCCCATAATTTTGCAAAAACATCACCTTGCACATTGACGAACTCCTACTAGGCAAAATGTCCGATCCGAGCTTGAAAATTGGTGTGGTTACTCGCAAGACATTTAGGATGAAAAGTTATCAAAAGCGCAAGCAGTTACGTAAAATGGTCTTTGGGTGGCGCCCCCCATCGAACTTCCCCCTTCAAAAAAGTGCCGAAAATTGGACATATTTTTGAGTATATCTCCGTTCTAGTTTGTCCGTTGTCCACGAAAACGGCCCTGACATGATGAGCTTGGAAGGCTGAATAAAGTGATAGGCCGCAATATGACGTCGCTGTAAGAGTGCCTCCACAGCGCCCCCTTGAATGTTACTAAAATAGACGTTTTAGCTGTTTTGACACCCTAAACATGTTACAAACCCCACCAAATTTTGCCTAAACCTCATCCTCAATAAATATAGTAATCTGACACTGTTTGTACAACTTTACTTTGGACGACAGCGCTGCAGCGCCACCTAGTATGCGAAAAATGCTCATCTCGCATTTTAACGAACTCCTCCTAGGAAAATTGCCAGATCGAGCTTGAAAATTTGTCTGGTGACTCTTAAGACAGTATGGACCAAAAGTTATCAAAAACGCAGAAGTTCGTCGCACGGTCTTTCTGTGGCACTGCTTCGAATTTGAGCTTTCTCAAATGTATGGGGATAATGGTACTTGTTACTTTACCTCTCACATACTTCATCCTATCAATGTAAAAATGTATGGAATGATGAGCTTCACCCCTCAGAACAAGTAGATATGCTTACTTGATGATACACTCATAGCGCCTCATGCTGGCTGTATGAATTCCAAGGGATACTAATGTGTTATTTGCTGTATCTCTTACATATTTAACTCAATGTACATGACAAAAAATTTGCATGATGAGCTGGTAATTATAAGTGGAATAATATGCTCATGGCATGAGACTGTTATAGCGCCACCTGGAGGCTTTCTGAAATGTGTTTAAAATAGCTGTTGTCAATAGGCAGTGAATGTAAAAAATGTATGGAATGATGAGCTTACCCCTCAGAACAAGTAGATATGCTTACTTGATACACTCATAGCGCCTCCTTACTGGCTGTATAAATTCCAAGGGAAATGAATGTATTTGTTGCTGTATCTCTTACATATTAACTCAATGTACATGACAAAAAAAAAATGTAAGACCAGGGGGGCAGCATCTTTGGATTCCCGCGGGATGCATCGTGCGAGGGGCCCGCCCATCGCTGCTTGCAGCTTTAATTAGGGCCAGAGCACGCAGCGAAGCTGTGCGGCGAAGCCCCTATGTATCTGTTAGGCTTATTATTATTATTAGGGCCCGAGCACGCCAGCGAAGCTGTGCGGCGAAGCCCTATTGTATCTGTTAGGATTATTAGGGCCCGAGCACGCCAGCGAAGCTGTGCGGCGAAGCCCTATTGTATCTGTTAGGATTATTATTATTATTATTATTCTTCCGTTCCTAAATCGCAAATTTAACCATCTAGACGTGCTCGAAACTCACCAAATCGGCAATAATTAAGCTCGGTGGATGGAGACTGGAAATTGCGATCTGACACAGTCGACGTGAGTCGTAGCATAAAAAATGGCTCTTCAGCGCCCCCTGGAAAGATCGGAGTCCGGTTCGACCTACAGTCACGAAAATCGGCACACATATGTACCACCTCTAGCCAAGTAGAAAAGTCACTTACAGGTTTTCGCCAAATCGTACAGGAAGTCGGCCATTTTTGAAAAAAAGCCACAATTTTGAAAAAACATCATCTTGCACTTTGACGAACTCCTCCTAGGAAAATGGCCAGATCGAGCTGAAAATTGGGTTGTGGTTACTCGGGAGACATTTGGGATGAAAAGTTATCAAAAGCGCAGCAGTTTGTAAAACGGTCTTTGGGTGGCGCCCCCACGAATTTCACCATTCAAAAATGTGCCGAAAATTGACATATTTTTGAGTATATCTCCGTTCTAGTTTATCCGTTGTCCACGAAAACGGCCTGACATGATGAGCTTGGAAGGCTGAATAAAATGATAGGCCGCAATGTGACACCAGCTCTAAGATTAGCTCTACAGCGCCCCCTGAATGTTACTAAAATAGATGTTTTAGCTGTTTTGACACCCTAAACATGTTAGAAACCCCACCAAATTTTGGCTAAACCTCATCCTCAATAAATATAGTAATCTGAAACTGTTTCTACAACTTTACTTTGGACGACAGCGCTGCAGCGCCACCTAGTATGCGAAAAAAGCTCATCTCGCATTTTAACGAACTCCTCCTAGGAAAATTGCCAGATCGAGCTGAAAATTTGTCTGGTGACTCTTAAGACAGTATGGACCAAAAGTTATCAAAAACGCAGAAGTTCGTCGCACGGTCTTTCTGTGGCACCGCTTCGAATTTGAGCTTTCTCAAATGTATGGGGATAACGATACTTGTTACTGTACCTCTCACATCCTTCATCCAATCAATGTCAAAAATGTATGGAATGATGAGCTCACCCCTCAGAACAAGTAGATATGCTTACTTGATGATACACTCATAGCGCCTCCTGCTGGCTGTATGAATTCCAAGGGATACTAATGTATTTGTTGCTGTATCTCTTACATATTAACTCAATGTACATGACAAAAATTTGCATGATGAGCTGGTATTCTAAATTGATTAATATGCTCATGGCATGAGACTGTTATAGCGCCACCTGGAGGCTTTATGAAATGTGTTTAAAATAGCTGTTGTCATTAGGCAGTGAATGTAAAAAATTTATGGAATGATGAGCTTACCCCTCAGAACAAGTAGATATGCTTACTTGATGATACACTCATAGCGCCTCCTTCTGGCTGTATGAATTCCAAGGGATCCTAACGTATTTGTTGCTATATATCTTACATATTTAATTCAATGTACATGACAAAAAAATTTGCATGATGAGCTGGTAATTCTAAATGGAATAATATGCTCATGGCATGAGACTGTTATAGCGCCACCTGGAGGTTTTCTGAAATGTGTTTAAAATAGCTGTTGTCAATAGGCAGTGAATGTAAAACATTTATGGAATGAGGAGCTTACCCCTCAGAACAAGTAGATATGCTTACTAGGATGATACACTCATAGCGCCTCCTGCTGGCTTATGAATTCCAAGGGGAAATTCAATGTATTTGTTGCTGTATCTCTTACAAATTTTACTTAATGTACATGACAAAAAAAACATAAGACCAGGGGGCGGCATCTTTGGATCCCGCGGATGGATCGTGCGAGGGCCCGGCCATCGCTGCTTGCAGCTTTAATATTATATTATTATTCTTCCGCTTCCTAAATCGCAAATTTAACCATAGTAGACGTGCTCGAAAACTCACCAAAATCGGCACTAAATAAGCTCGGTGGAAAATTGCGATCTGACACAGTCGGCCGTGATCGTAGCATAAAAAATGGGCTCTTCAGCGCCCCCCTGGAAAGATCGGAGTCCGGTTCGACCTACAGTCACGAAAATCGGCACACATATGTACCACCTCTAGCCAAGTAGAAAAGTCACTTACAGGTTTTCGCCAAATCGTACAGGAAGTCAGGCCATTTGAAAAAAACCCACAATTTTGAAAAAACATCATCTTGCACTTTGACGAACTCCTCCTAGGAAAATGGCCAGATCGAGCTGAAAATTGGTGTGGTTACTCGGGAGACATTTGGGATGAAAGTTATCAAAAGCGCAGCAGTTGTAAAACGGTCTTGGGTGGCGCCCCCCACGAATTTCACCCTTCAAAAATGTGCCGAAAATTGACATATTTTGAGTATATCTCCGTTCTAGTTTATCCGTTGTCCACGAAAACGGCCTGACCTGCCTGAGCTTAGGAAGGCTGAATAAAATGATAGGCCGCAATGTGACACCGCTCTAAGATTAGCTCACAGCGCCCCCTGAATGTTACTAAAATAGATGTTTTAGCTGTTTGACACCCTAAACATGTTAGAAACCCCCCACCAAATTTTGGCTAAACCTCATCCTCAATAAATATAGTAATCTGAAACTGTTTCTACAACTTTACTTTGGACGACAGCGCTGCAGCGCCACCTAGTATGCGAAAAAAAGCTCATCTCGCATTTTAACGAACTCCTCCTAGGAAAATTGCCAGATCGAGCTGAAAATTTGTCTGGTGACTCTTAAGACAGTATGGACCAAAAGTTATCAAAAACGCAGAAGTTCGTCGCACGGTCTTTCTGTGGCACCGCTTCGAATTTGAGCTTTCTCAAATGTATGGGGATAACGATACTTGTTACTGTACCTCTCACATACTTCATCCAATCAATGTCAAAAACGTATGGAATGATGAGCTCACCCCTCAGAACAAGTAGATATGCTTACTTGATGATTACACTCATAGCGCCTCCTGCTGGCTGTATGAATTCCAAGGGATACTAATGTATTTGTTGCTGTATCTCTTACATATTTAACTCAATGTACATGACAAAAAATTTGCATGATGAGCTGGTAATTCTAAAATGAATAATATGCTCATGGCATGAGACTGTTATAGCGCCACCTGGAGGCTTTATGAAATGTGTTTAAAATAGCTGTTGTCATTAGGCAGTGAATGTAAAAAATTTATGGAATGATGAGCTTACCCCTCAGAACAAGTAGATATGCTTACTTGATGATACACTCATAGCGCCTCCTTCTGGCTGTATGAATTCCAAGGGATCCTAACGTATTTGTTGCTATATATCTTACATATTTAACTCAATGTACATGACAAAAAAACTTGCATGATGAGCTGGTAATTCTAAATGGAATAATATGCTCATGGCATGAGACTGTTATAGCGCCACCTGGAGGTTTTCTGAAATGTGTTCAAAATAGCTGTTGTCAATAGGCAGTGAATGTAAAACATTTATGGAATGAGGAGCTTACCCCTCAGAACAAGTAGATATGCTTACTAGATGATACACTCATAGCGCCTCCTGCTGGCTGTATGAATTCCAAGGGAAATTCATGTATTTGTTGCTGTATCTCTTACAAATTTTACTTAATGTACATGACAAAAAAAACATAAGACCAGGGGGCGGCATCTTTGGATCCCGCGGATGCATCGTGCGAGGGCCCGCCCATCGCTGCTTGCAGCTTTAATTATTATTATTATTATTCTTTATCTGCCGCCAAACTCGCAAAATTCACCTAGTAGGCGTGCTCGAAAACTCACCAAATTCGGCACTAAGGTCAAGCTCGCTAAAAATTGCGATCTGGCAAAGTCGGCGTGATCGTAGCATAAAAAATGGCTCTACAGCGCCCCCTTGAAAAACCGGGGTCCCCCTGCCAGTTCGACCTACAGTCACGAAAATCGGTACACATATGTACCACCTCTAGCCAAGTACAAAAGTCTCTGACAGGTTTTCGCCAAATCGTACAGGAAGTCGGCCATTTTGAAAAAAACCCATAATTTTGAAAAAAACATCACCTTGCACATTGACGAACTCCTACTAGGTAAAATGTCTGATCCGGTTGAAAATTGGTGTGGTTACTCAGAAGACATTTAGAATGAAAAGTTATCAAAAGCGCAGCAGCAGTACGTAAAATGGTCTTGGGTGGCGCCCCCCACGAATTTCCCCCTTCAAAAATGTGCCGAAAATTTACATATTTTTGAGTATATCTCCGTTCTAGTTTGTCCGTTGTCCACGAAAACGGCCTGACATGATGAGCTTGGAAGGCTGAATAAAATGATAGGCCGCAATATGACGTCGCTCTAAGAGTGCCTCCACAGCGCCCCCCTTGAATGTTACTAAAATAGATGTTTTAGCTGTTTTGACACCCTAAACATGTTAGAAACCCCACCAAATTTCAGCTAAACCTCATCCTCAATAAATATAGTAATCTGACACTGTTTTATACAACTTTACTATGGACGAAAGCGCTGCAGCGCCACCTAGTATGTGAAAACAGCTCATCTCGCATTTTAACGAACTCCTCCTAGGAAAATTGCCAGATCGAGCTGAAAATTTGTCTGGTGACTCTTAAGACAGTATGGACCAAAAGTTATCAAAAACGCAGAAGTTCGTCGCACGGTCTTTCTGTGGCACCGCTTCGAATTTGAGCCTTCTCAAATGTATGGGGATAAATGTACTTGTTACTGTACCTCTCACATACTTCATCCAATCAATGTCAAAAACGTATGGAATGATGAGCTTACCCCTCAGAACAAGTAGACATGCTTACTTGATGATTCACTCATAGCGCCTCCTGCTGGCTGTATGAATTCCAAGGGATACTAATGTAGTTTTTGCTGTATCTCTTTCATATTTAACTCAATGAACATGACAAAAAATTTGCATGATGAGCTAGTAATTCTAAATGGAATAATATGCTCATGGCATGAGACTGTTATAGCGCCACCTGGAGGCTTTATGAAATGTGTTTAAAAAAGCTGTTGTCACTAGGCAGTGAATGTAAAAAATGTATGGAATGATGAGCTTACCCCTCAGAACAAGTAGATATGCTTACTTGATGATACACTCATAGCGCCTTCTGCTGGCTGTATGAATTCCAAGGGATACTAATGTATTTGTTGCTGTATCTATTACATATTTAACTCAATGTACATGACAAAAAATTTGCATGATGAGTTGGTAATTCTAAATGGAATAATATGCTCATGGCATGAAACTGTTATAGCGCCACCTGGAGGCTTTATGAAATGTGTTTAAAATAGCTGTTGTCATTGGGCAGTGAATGTAAAAAATGTATGGAATGATGAGCTTACCCCTCAGAACAAGTATATATGCTTACTTGATGATACACTCATAGCGCCTCCTTCTGGCTATATGATTTCCAAGGGATACTAATGTATTTGTTGCTGTATCTCTTACATATTTAACTCAATGTACATGACAAAAAATTTGCATGATGAGCTGGTAATTCTAAACGGAATAATATGCTCATGGCATGAGACTGTTATAGCGCCACCTGGAGGCTTTCTGAAATGTTTTTAAAATAGCTGTTGTCAATAGTTAGTGAATGTAAAAAATGTATGGAATGATGAGCTTACCCCTCAGAACAAGTAGATATGCTTACTTGAGGATACACTCATAGCGCCTCCTTCTGGCTATATGATTTCCAAGGGATACTAATGTATTTGTTGCTGTATCTCTTACATATTTAACTCAATGTACATGACAAAAAATTTGCATGATGAGCTGGTAATTCTAAACGGAATAATATGCTCATGGCATGAGACTGTTATAGCGCCACCTGGAGGCTTTCTGAAATGTTTTTAAAATAGCTGTTGTCAATAGTTAGTGAATGTAAAAAATGTATGGAATGATGAGCTTACCCCTCAGAACAAGTAGATATGCTTACTTGAGGATACACTCATAGCGCCTCCTGCTGGCTGTATGAATTCCAAGGGAAATGAATTTATTTGTTGCTGTATCTCTTACAAATTTAACTTAATGTACATGACAAAAAAAATGTAAGACCAGGGGGCAGCATCTTTGGATCCCGCGGATGCATCGTGCGAGGGCCCGCCCATCGCTGCTTGCAGCTTTAATTATTATTATTATTCTTTATCTGCCGCCAAACTCGCAAAATTCACCTAGTAGGCGTGCTCGAAAACTCACCAAATTCGGCACTAAGGTCAAGCTCGCTAAAAATTGCGATCTGGCAAAGTCGGCGGGATCGTAGCATAAAAAATGGCTCTACAGCGCCCCCTTGAAAAACCGGGGTCCCCCTGCCAGTTCGACCTACAGTCACGAAAATCGGTAGACATATGTACCACCTCTAGCCAAGTACAAAAGTCTCTGACAGGTTTTCGCCAAATCGTACAGGAAGTCGGCCATTTTGAAAAAAAACCCATAATTTTGAAAAAACATCACCTTGCACATTGACGAACTCCTACTAGGTAAAATGTCTGATCCGGTTGAAAATTGGTGTGGTTACTCAGAAGACATTTAGGATGAAAAGTTATCAAAAGCGCAGCAGTACGTAAAATGGTCTTTGGGTGGCGCCCCCACGAATTTCCCCCTTCAAAAATGTGCCGAAAATTGACATATTTTTGAGTATATCTCCGTTCTAGTTTGTCCGTTGTCCACGAAAACGGCCTGACATGATGAGCTTGGAAGGCTGAATAAAATGATAGGCCGCAATATGACGTCGCTCTAAGAGTGCCTCCACAGCGCCCCCTTGAATGTTACTAAAATAGATGTTTTAGCTGTTTTGACACCCTAAACATGTTAGAAACCCCACCAAATTTCAGCTAAACCTCATCCTCAATAAATATAGTAATCTGACACTGTTTATACAACTTTACTATGGACGAAAGCGCTGCAGCGCCACCTAGTATGTGAAAACAGCTCATCTCGCATTTTAACGAACTCCTCCTAGGAAAATTGCCAGATCGAGCTGAAAATTTGTCTGGTGACTCTTAAGACAGTATGGACCAAAAGTTATCAAAAACGCAGAAGTTCGTCGCACGGTCTTTCTGTGGCACCGCTTCGAATTTGAGCCTTCTCAAATGTATGGGGATATTGGTACTTGTTACTGTACCTCTCACATACTTCATCCAATCAATGTCAAAAACGTATGGAATGATGAGCTTACCCCTCAGAACAAGTAGCCATGCTTACTTGATGATTCACTCATAGCGCCTCCTGCTGGCTGTATGAATTCCAAGGGATACTAATGTAGTTTTTGCTGTATCTCTTACATATTTAACTCAATGTACATGACAAAAAATTTGCATGATGAGTTGGTAATTCTAAATGGAATAATATGCTCATGGCATGAGACTGTTATAGCGCCACCTGGAGGCTTTATGAAATGTGTTTAAAAAAGCTGTTGTCACTAGGCAGTGAATGTAAAAAATGTATGGAATGATGAGCTTACCCCTCAGAACAAGTAGACATGCTTACTTGATGATACACTCATAGCGCCTTCTGCTGGCTGTATGAATTCCAAGGGATACTAATGTATTTGTTGCTGTATCTCTTACATATTTAACTCAATGTACATGACAAAAAATTTGCATGATGAGTTGGTAATTCTAAATGGAATAATATGCTCATGGCATGAGACTGTTATAGCGCCACCTGGAGGCTTTATGAAATGTGTTTAAAAAAGCTGTTGTCACTAGGTAGTGAATGTAAAAAATGTATGGAATGATGAGCTTACCCCTCAGAACAAGTAGATATGCTTACTTGATGATACACTCATAGCGCCTTCTGCTGGCTGTATGAATTCCAAGGGATACTAATGTATTTGTTGCTGTATCTCTTACATATTTAACTCAATGTACATGACAAAAAATTTGCATGATGAGTTGGTAATTCTAAATGGAATAATATGCTCATGGCATGAAACTGTTATAGCGCCACCTGGAGGCTTTATGAAATGTGTTTAAAATAGCTGTTGTCATTGGGCAGTGAATGTAAAAAATGTATGGAATGATGAGCTTACCCCTCAGAACAAGTATATATGCTTACTTGATGATACACTCATAGCGCCTCCTTCTGGCTATATGATTTCCAAGGGATACTAATGTATTTGTTGCTGTATCTCTTACATATTTAACTCAATGTACATGACAAAAAATTTGCATGATGAGCTGGTAATTCTAAACGGAATAATATGCTCATGGCATGAGACTGTTATAGCGCCACCTGGAGGCTTTCTGAAATGTTTTTAAAATAGCTGTTGTCAATAGTTAGTGAATGTAAAAAATGTATGGAATGATGAGCTTACCCCTCAGAACAAGTAGATATGCTTACTTGAGGATACACTCATAGCGCCTCCTGCTGGCTGTATGAATTCCAAGGGAAATGAATTTATTTGTTGCTGTATCTCTTACAAATTTAACTTAATGTACATGACAAAAAAAATGTAAGACCAGGGGGCAGCATCTTTGGATCCCGCGGATGCATCGTGCGAGGGCCCGCCCATCGCTGCTTGCAGCTTTAATTATTATTATTCTTTATCTGCCGCCAAACTCGCAAAATTCACCAACTAGGCGTGCTCGAAAACTCACCAAATTCGGCACTAAGGTCAAGCTCGCTGAAAATTGCGATCTGGCAAAGTCGGCGTGATCGTAGCATAAAAAATGGCTCTACAGCGCCCCCTTGAAAAACCGGGGTCCCTCTGCCAGTTCGACCTACAGTCACGAAAATCGGTACACATATGCACCACCTCTAGCCAAGTACAAAAGTCTCTGACAGGTTTTCGCCAAATCGTACAGGAAGTCGGCCATTTTGAAAAAACCCCACAATTTTGAAAAAACATCATCTTGCACTTTGACGAACTCCTCCTAGGAAAATTGCCAGATCGAGCTGAAAATTGGTGTGGTTACTCGGGAGACATTTGGGATGAAAAGTTATCAAAAGCGCAGGCAGTTTGTAAAACGGTCTTTGGGTGGTGCCCCCACGAATTTCACCATTCAAAAATGTGACGAAAATTGACAAATTTTTGAGTATATCTCCGTTCTAGTTTATCCGTTGTCCACGAAAACGACCTGACATGATGAGCTTGGAAGGCTGAATAAAATGATAGGCCGCAATGTGGCACCGCTCTAAAAGTAGCTCTACAGCGCCCCCTGAATGTTACTAAAATAGATGTTTTAGCTGTTTTGACACCCTAAACATGTTAGAAACCCCACCAAATTTCGGCTAAACCTCAGCCTCAATGAATATAGTAATCTGACACTGTTTGTACAACTTTACTTTGGACGACAGCGCTGCAGCGCCACCTAGTATGCGAAAACAGCTCATCTCGCATTTTAACGAACTCCTCCTAGGAAAATTGCCAGATCGAGCTGAAAATTTGTCTGGTGACTCTTAAGTCATTGTGGACCAAAAGTTATCAAAAACGCAGAAGTTCGTCACACGGTCTTTCTGTGGCACCGCTTCGAATTTGAGCTTTCTCAAATGTATGGGGATATTGGTACTTGTTACTGTACCTCTCACATCCTTCATCCAATCAATGTCAAAAATGTACGGAATGATGAGCTTACCCCTCAGAACAAGTAGATATGCTTACTTGATGATACACTCATAGCGCCTCCTGCTGGCTGTATGAATTCCAAGGGATACTAATGTATTTGTTGCTGTATCTCTTACATAATTAACTCAATGTACATGACAAAAAATTTGCATGATGAGCTGGTATTTCTAAATTGATTAATATGCTCATGGCACGAGACTGTTACAGCGCCACCTGGAGGCTTAATGAAATGTGTTTAAAAAAGCTGTTGTCATTAGGCAGTGAATGTAAAAAATGTATGGAATGATGAGATTACCCCTCAGAACAAGTAGATATGCTTACTTGATGATACACTGATAGCGCCTCCTGTTGGCTGTATGAATTCCAAGGGATACTAATGTATTTGTTGCTGTATCTCTTACATATTTAACTCAATGTACATGACAAAAAATTTGCATGATGAGCTGGTAATTCTAAACGGAATAATTTGCTCATGGCATGACACTGTTATAGCGCCACCTGGAGGCTTTCTGAAATGTGTTTGAAATAGCTGTTGTCAATAGGCAGTAAATGTAAAAAATGTATGGAATGATGAACTTATCCCTCAGAACAAGTAGATATGCTTACTTGATACACTCATAGCGCCTCCTGCTGGCTGTATGAACTCCAAGGGAAACTAATGTATTTGTTGCTGTATCTCTTACATTTTTTTTTCTCATGTACATTAAGTTAAATTTGTAAGACCGGGGGGCGGAATCTTTGGATCCCGCGGATGCATCGTGCGAGGGCCCGCCCATCGCTGCTTGCAGCTTTAATTACAATTATAATTATGATTATATTTATCATTATTATTATTATTAGTAGTAGTAGTAGTAGCAGTAGTAGTAGCAGCAGTAATAATAATAACAATAATATTAGTAGTAGTAGTAGTAGTAGTAATAATAATAATATTATTATTATTAGCAGTAGTAGTAGGAGCAGCAGTAATAATAATCTTCTTCTTCTTCTTCTTCTTTCGGCTGTTCCCAGTTTAGGGGTCGCCACAGCAAATCATCTGTTTCCACCTAACTCTGGCCTCAGTATCCTCTACTCTTGCACCAATTACCTTCATGTCCTCCTTCAGCAGACCCATATAACTTGTCTTTGGCCTTCCTCTCGCCCTCTTGCCTGGCAGCTCCATCTCCAACATCCTTCTACCAATATAACTACTATCCCTTCTCTGCACATGTCCAAACCATCTCAATCTGGCTTCTCTGACTTTGTCTCCAAAACAACCAACCTGAGCTGTTCCTCTGATGTGCTCGTTCCTAATCTTGTCCATCCTTGTCACTCCTAAACTGAACCTCAACATCCTCATCTCTGCTACTTCCATCTCTGCCTCGTGTCTCTTCCTCACTGCTACAGTCTCTAACCCATACATCATAGCTGCTCTCACTACTGTTCTGTACACCTTTCCTTTGATTCTTGCTGACACTCTTCTGTCACACAACACCCCTGACACTTTTCTCCACCCACTCCAACCTGCCTGCATTCGCCTCTTCACCTCTTTTCCACACTCCCCGTCGCACTGGACTGTTGACCCCAAATACCTAAACTCCTCCTACTTCTTGACCTCAGCCCCCTGTAACCTCACTGTTCTACTTCCCTCCCTCTCGTTCAAACACATGTATTCTGTCTTACTACGACTGACTTTCATTCCTCTTCTTTCTAGAGCAGACCTCCAACTTTCCAGGTGTTCCTCCACCTGCTCTCTACTCTCACTACAGATTACAATGTCATCTGCAAACATCATTGTCCATGGAGATTCCTGTCTGACCTCATCTGTCAACCTGTCCATCACCATAGCAAACAAGAAGGGACTCAAAGCCAAATCCTTGATGTAGCCCCACCTCCACCTTGAACTCCTCCGTCTGACCTGCAGCACATCTCACTGTTGTCATACTCCTCTCATACATATCCTGAACTACTCTGACGTACTTCTCTGCCACTCCTGACATCCTCATACAGGACCATAGCTCCTCTCTCGGCACCCTGTCATACGCTTTCTCTAAGTCCACAAAGACGCAGTGCAGCTCCTTCTGACCATCTCTGTACTTCTCCATTAGCATTCTCAGAGCAAAAATTGCATCAGTAGTGCTCTTCCTGGGCATGAAGCCATACTGCTGCTCACAAATATCCACTTCCCTTCTTAGCCTAGCTTCCACTACTCTTTCCCAGAGTTTCATTGTGTGGCTCATCAACTTTATACCTCTGTAGTTGTTACAACTCTGTACATCACCCTTGATCTTAAAGATTGGCACTAGGACACTTCTCCTCCATTCCTCAGGCATCTTCTCACTCTCTAGAATCCTGTTGAATAACCTAGATAGGAACTCCACTGCTGTCTCTCCTAGACACTTCCACACCTCCACAGGGATGTCATCTGGACCAACAGCCTTTCCACTCTTCATTCTCCTCAGAGCCTTCCTCACCTCATCCTTTCTAATCTTTTCAACTTCCTGCTCTACAATGTTCACCTCTTCCCCCCTTCTTTCCCTCTCATTCTCCTCATTCATCAACTCCTCAAAATACTCCTTCCATCTCTCCTCACTTGTTAGAACCCTTCCATCTCTATCTTTAATCACCCTTATCTGTTGCACATCCTTCCCATCTCTGTCTCTCTGTCTCGCTAATCTGTACAATTCCTTCTCACCTTCCCTCGTGTCTAACCTGGCATTCAACTCATCATATGCCTTCTGTTTGGCCTTTGCCACCTCCCTCTTCACTCTGCGCTGTGATTCCTTGCAGTCCTGTCTACTTTCTTCAGTCCTTTCGATGTCCCACTTCTTTTTAGCTAGCCTCTTCCTCTGGATGATGTCCTGTACTTCCTCATTCCATCACCATGTTTCCTTATCTTCTTTCCTTCTTCCTGCTGACACACCTAGCACCTTCCTACCTGTCTCCCTGATCACTTCTGCTGTAGTTTCCCAGTCCTCTGGAAGCTCTTCCTCGCCACCCAAAGCCTGTCTCAGCTTCTGTCTGAATTCCTCACAACCGTCTTCCTTTTTCAACTTCCACCACTTGGTCTTCTTTTCCATCTTTCCTCCCCTCTTCTTCCTGACCACCAGAAACATCCTACACATCACCATCCGATGCTGTCTGGCTACACTCTCTCCTACCACTACTTTGCAGTCAGTGATCTCTCTCAGATTGGCTCGTCTACTTAGGATGTAGTCCACCTGCGTACTCCTACCACCACTCTTGTAGGTAACTCTATGTTTCTCCCTCTTCTGGAAGTAAGTGTTAACTACAGCCATTTCCATCCTCTTGGCAAAGTCCACCACCATCTGTCCTTCTGGGTTCCTTTCCTTAACACCAAACCTGCCCATCACTTCCTCATCACCTCTGTTGCCCTCGCCCACATGACCGTTGAAGTCTGCTCCCACCACTGCTCTCTCCCCCCTGGGAATACTCTCCATCCCCTCATCTAACTCACTCCAGAATCTCCACCAGTCACTCACATCCACCAAACACACTCCACCAGTCACTCACATTCACCAAACACACTCCACCAGTCATTTAAAAAAAAACTCTAGATACCAGATTTAAAACTATTTTTTTGCTGTAAAGCTGGCCATTTTTAACATGGGGGTTAATGAAAATCTACTCGCTTCTTGGACCAGCTTCCAGTGGTCAGTCGAGGCATTACAAGTCTTGTACTTACGCCTTGAGAGGGAAAGTAGGGGCTTGCTGGTTGGCATAAAGGCTTCAATCTTTACGTACATAAATACAGCCATCATCTTCTGCATTCCAACGCTGCATGAAATTGATGTGATTGGTTCCTTTGTTCAGGTGAGTTTGTTGTGATGGTGCTTGTGGTCCCTTGAGCTAAAAATAAACAAAGAGACATCTGAATGATCAATCTGCTCACAATAGCACGGCCTCTCTCAAAAACACAGCATCCCTTTTATGCCTTTTTTTCGTTTAAAGTCACGCCGGTAGACAAGGAAGACTAGGATGATCTGTTTTCACAAGGTTTATTCACTGGTATCAATAAAGTAAAACACAAGCAGTAGATAACGTTGGCAGGCACAGTTAGTGGGAGGCCTTCTGGAAAGCTCCACGCTAGCTTTAGCTTAATTGACACGGTGAGAGGGATCGAAATGATTAGCATCCAAACCTCCGTGGGTGATGATAAAGCATATTGCTGGTGAAAGTGAACACAGATCCTTGAAGACTCAGATAAATAGAGACAATTCCCTTTATCAGTGCGTTGCATACAAAGACTCAGAAAGAACCTCCTTGGAAGAGGAGAAGACGAGGGAGCTTGGAAGAAGACAACCATCGGACTTCAAAACTGGCTGATGAGTGAACGGAGAAGGTGAGTTTATATAGTGTCCTTGATAATGATGAAACAGGTGCAGGTGGTTAGAACTCAGGGGAAAGTTCATGGGATTGGTTGAGACGGGTGTGAAGTGGTGGACTGTGATTGGGAGAGTAGGAACGAGCCGGGGATGTGACAACAGCATCTTTTAAAGAGAAGATCGAACCTAAAGAGTCTCGAGTGGACACACAGCCTCTCAAGCAGCAACTCTTTTCACACTGGAGCACTAGATCTATTTACACAGCAGGAGGACTTTCTCTAATTATGATGTTTTTGTTCCATTTAGGATAATAAAATAATTAATAAAAAATGTAAAAGCGTATGTGTGTTTTTAATAATAATGCCTTCAATTTATAAAGCGCTTTTCTAGACACTCAAAGACACTTAACAATGATCAGAACATTATTCATTCACTCCACATTCACTCTCTGGTGGTGATAAGCTACCTCGGTAGCCCTCAGCTGCTCTCGGGCAGTCTGACAGGATGTCGCTGCCATTCTGCTCCTACGCTCTCCTGCCCACCACCAAACACCCCCCACCAGTCACTCACATCCACCAAACACCCCCCACCAGTCACTCACATCCACCAAACACCCCCCACCAGTCACTCTCATCTACCAAACACACTCCACCAGTCACACACATCCACCAAACACACCCCACCAGTCACACACATCCACCAAACACACCCCACCAGTCACTCACATCCACCAAACACACCCCACCAGTCACCACATCCACCAAACACACTCCACCAGTCACTCACATCCACCAAACACACTCCACCAGTCACTCACATCCACCAAACACCCCCCACCAGTCACTCACATCTACCAAACACCCCCCACCAGTCACACACATCCACCAAACACCCCCCACCAGTCACTCTCATCTACCAAACACACTCCACCAGTCACACACATCCACCAAACACACCCCACCAGTCACACACATCCACCAAACACACTCCACCAGTCACTCACATCCACCAAACACACCCCACCAGTCACTCACATCCACCAAACACACCCCACCAGTCACTCACATCCACCAAACACACTCCACCAGTCACTCACATCTACCAAACACCCCCCACCAGTCACACACATCCACCAAACACCCCCCACCAGTCACTCACATCCACCAAACACCCCCCACCAGTCACACACATCCACCAAACACCCCCCACCAGTCACTCTCATCTACCAAACACACTCCACCAGTCACACACATCCACCAAACACACCCCACCAGTCACACACATCCACCAAACACACTCCACCAGTCACTCACATCCACCAAACACACCCCACCAGTCACACACATCCACCAAACACACTCCACCAGTCACTCACATCCACCAAACACACCCCACCAGTCACTCACATCCACCAAACACACTCCACCAGTCACTCACATTCACCAAACACACTCCACCAGTCATACACATCCACCAAACACACTCCACCAGTCACTCACATCCACCAAACACACCCCACCAGTCACTCACATTCACCAAACACACTCCACCAGTCATACACATCCACCAAACTCACTCCACCAGTCACACACATCCACCAAACACACCCCACCAGTCACACACATCCACCAAACACACCCCACCAGTCACTCACATCCACCAAACACACTCCACCAGTCACTCACATTCACCAAACACACTCCACCAGTCATACACATCCACCAAACACACTCCACCAGTCACTCACATCCACCAAACACACCCCACCAGTCACTCACATTCACCAAACACACTCCACCAGTCATACACATCCACCAAACTCACTCCACCAGTCACACACATCCACCAAACACACTCCACCAGTCACTCACATCCACCAAACACACCCCACCAGTCACACACATCCACCAAACACACTCCACCAGTCACTCACATCCACCAAACACACTCCACCAGTCACTCACATTCACCAAACACACTCCACCAGTCACACACATCCACCAAACACACCCCACCAGTCACTCACATCCACCAAACACACTCCACCAGTCACTCACATCCACCAAACACACCCCACCAGTCACTCACATTCACCAAACACACTCCACCAGTCATACACATCCACCAAACTCACTCCACCAGTCACACACATCCACCAAACACACCCCACCAGTCACACACATCCACCAAACACACTCCACCAGTCATACACATCCACCAAACACACCCCACCAGTCACTCACATACACCAAACACACTCCACCAGTCACTCACATCCACCAAACACACCCCACCAGTCACTCACATCCACCAAACACACTCCACCAGTCATACACATCCACCAAACACCCCCCACCAGTCACACTTATCTACCAAACACACCCCACCAGTCACTCGCATCCACCAAACACACTCCACCAGTCACTCACATCCACCAAACTCACCCCACCAGTCACACTCATCCACCAAACACACTCCACCAGTCACACTCATCCACCAAACACACTCCACCAGTCACTCACATCCACCAAACGCTCCCCACCAGTCACACTCATCCACCAAACGCACCCCACCAGTCACTCACATCCACCAAACGCACCCCACCAGTCACACTTATCTACCAAACACACTCCACCAAACACACCCCACCAGTCACACACTCCACCAAACACACCCCACCAGTCACTCACATCCACCAAACACACCCCACCAGTCACTCACATCCACCAAACGCTCCCCACCAGTCACACTCATCCACCAAACGCACCCCACCAGTCACACTCATCCACCAAACACACTCCACCAGTCACACTCATCCACCAAACACACTCCACCAGTCACACTCATCCACCAAACACACTCCACCAGTCACTCACATCCACCAAACGCTCCCCACCAGTCACACTCATCCACCAAACGCACCCCACCAGTCACACTCATCCACCAAACGCACCCCACCAGTCACTCACATCCACCAAACGCTCCCCACCAGTCACACTCATCCACCAAACGCACCCCACCAGTCACTCACATCCACCAAACGCACCCCACCAGTCACACTCATCCACCAAACACACCCCACCGGTCACTCACATCCACCAAACACACCCCACCAGTCACTCACATCCACCAAACGCACCCCACCAGTCACACTCATCCACCAAACACACTCCACCAGTCACACTCATCCACCAAACACACTCCACCAGTCACTCACATCCACCAAACGCACCCCACCAGTCACACTCATCCACCAAACGCACCCCACCAGTCACACTCATCCACCAAACGCACCCCACCAGTCACACTCATCCACCAAACGCACCCCACCAGTCACACTCATCCACCAAACGCACCCCACCAGTCACACTCATCCACCAAACGCACCCCACCAGTCACACTCATCCACCAAACGCACCCCACCAGTCACTCACATCCACCAAACACACCCCACCAGTCACACTCATCCACCAAACACACTCCGCCAGTCACACACATCCACCAAACACACCCCACCAGTCACACACTCCACCAGTCACACACATCCACCAAACACATCCATACTTGGCAACATGGGTGAAGTGGCTCGCCCAGGGCCACAACGGCAGAATGGTCCTAGTGGGATCGAACCACCAACCTTCCAGTTACAGAACGAACAATTCCACTACGCCACCATCTTTCCACCTAACGTCAAAGAAAATACTGAAGTTGTCAGTATTATAATTAAGTAAATAATTTTCTGATCAAGGTTTCATTTCCATGGAGGACATGTCCACCGCTACTATTTTTATTATTATTATAGTATTATTATTTCTCACTTGTGGCTTCAACAATGAAGCTTCCTTTATCTTTCGAATTGTCAAAGAGTAAAATGCAATGGCCATGTTCAAAACACAAATGTGTTAAATAGCCATAAAACAACATGTTATTGTATATAAACAAACACACTGTATATATCGCTAAAATTGGACCCTAATGAGCAGTACTAAAGTAAAAAAAAAACTAATCATGACCCCTTTCATTTACTTTTTAATTTGCTCTCGGAAATAAAAACTGCGGGGAAATAGTGGCGTTTGCACGACAACATCTTCCAAAATAAAGTATCTTTAAAGGATGCTCTGTTTACGCTCAGTCTTTTTCGTTTTTAATTAAATGAAAACCAAACTTTTCAAAACCAAACCAAAAAAGATTTGAAAAGCACATCTTCAAACGAGGAACGTGCTCTTGTGGGTTACGAGCATCTTTAGGTTTATCCAGGAGAACAATGACGCTCTTGTTATCGAACCAAACCTCTCCACAAACATGCAGAACTCATCAGAAGTCCTCCTGACTCTCATGCACAGTTGTAATCGATGCCCTTCATGCTGAATTCTATGCTTGTTCTGCTCAGTGTGACATGCATCGCTCCCCCAGCGCATATAAGCTTCACTCACAGCTCACATGCATCATCTGAACCATCAACCGACAAGCCATGGAACATCTTCAGATCCTCTCTGAGCCTCGTGATCTGGGCCGGGTGCTATGCATGGTCACCGGGGCGTCCAAGGGCTTCGGCAGGACTCTCTCTTTGCAGCTGAGCCTCCTGATGAAGCCAGGCTCCATCCTAATACTGGTGGCTCGTTCTCCGGCTCCACTGCAGACTCTGAAGATGGAGATCGAGGCTCTAAACGAGAGGAAGCTAGAGGTGCGCTGCGTCCAAGCGGATCTGCAGGAGACAGAGGGAGTGGAGAAGAGCGTTCAGCAGGTGAAGGAAGCCATGACGGAGGAGATCGAGCACCTGCTGCTCATCAATAATGCAGGTCAGAGTCATCCCTTGGGTTTCAACTAATTTGGTACATTTTTCAAATCTCAACATGTTTTTTACACCACAAGCAAAAACGTATATACTGTACAAGGATGAAATAAGTTTTTTTTTGTGTGTGTGTGTGTGTGTGTGTGTTTTGTTTTTTATAGATTTAATTTAAAAAGCTGGGTTTTGTATTTTGTTTTGTTCGATTCACACCACAAAAAGCTACTTCAACACTTGAAACAACGCAGTAAAATATACTCTTCGAAATATATTAGGAGCAAAGAGTTCAAAAAAGGGTTTTCCCTCTGAAATGAAAGAAGAAATAACTCAGAGGGAGAGATGTGGATGGGATTATAATGATTGTAATGAAGTGGGCCTCGACGCTGTTTCGTCTCTTTTCAGAGAGGGCCAAAATGGAGTGTGAACTTAGTTAATTCTCCTCAACTGTAATATGTTCTGATTTAGAATGCTTCCACAAGTCTGAACATAATTTAAGAGGAACTTCTCTGGAAACAATTGACATTTTAAGACCTATTTTTAAAGGTTTTTTGAAAAAACATTTTATTAGTATACGTTTAAAAATCACAGTAAAAATGTTAAGCGGGTAAAAAAAAAAATTATTAAACTAAAAGATTTTACCATTATCTCTAACAAAGTTAGAAGATCAAGTAGTATTAACCAATAATGTAAACCCACCACAAATCTAACCTTAAAAAAGCAGCCCTTGATAAAGTACCGATTCGACATCTTTAGGAAGATGAAGACTGGCTTTCAAAGTGTTATGTTGAGTTTAACCCTCGTGTGGCCTTCGGGTCAAATTGACTCGTTTCTAATTTTACAAGAATAAAAATGTTACAAGTATATATTCTTTTCTAGTAGGGACTGGTTGCAATAATTCAAGATATGTTCTTTTTAAATTTGAGATAAAAGTCATATATGTTAATGTGTTGTGAAGTAAAACTTTGATTTTTAATTGCTTTTAAAAGGGGAATACCCCAAAAAGGTTAAGAAAAGAGACTTGAAAAGCTGTCACAAGTGCTTTTATTACAGTCAATCTTTTAAACGACTCTTTTAAAGACACATTTCTTGCATGTTGCTTCTGTAACTAATAAACTGTCGAGTGCCAAATAAAGAAGCTCACTATCACAAACATGGCAGCATCTCGTCAGAGATGTTACAAGAACCTTTAGAACCTAAATCGTAAAGGTCTTCAAGATAGTGTCGGTGCTATTTATGTTTGTGAAGGCAGCGGAGGACCTCTACTGGCAGAAACAGAGGAAAACTCTTCATCTAGCACGCAGACGAACCATATAATATGGTAAAATAACATTTCAGCAAGAAAAAAAATATGATTGCTAAAAAAGAATTGTGAAAATTAAAACTTTCTGCTACTGCCACAATATGTTTTAACCTGCCCTCTTTTTATGATTTATTTATCTAAATAGATGAAGAAATTATTTCAAGTAACCATTTTAATCAAATTAAGCTTGAGTTTACAAACAATTTAGAGTGCAGACGATATTTAAAGTTTGAAAAAAGGCATTTTTAATTCCTGAACTTACACTTATAAGTTCATGATTTTGAACTTATAAAAATGCATTTGGGCGTGCAAAAACTTAAAGTATACATTAGCACCTGAAAACAGACTTTTTTTGCATTTGTAACTACCAAAGCTCTATACACTCTCTGCTTGCTCTGTGTGTAATGTCTCTCTCCCTCTCACTTTCTCTATCTCTCTCTCTCTATCCCCCCCTCTCCCCCCTCTCACTCTCTCTCTCTATCTTCCTCTCTCTCCCTCACTCTCTTTATCACTCTCTCTCTTTCTATCCCTCCCCTCTTCCTCCCTCTCTCTCTCCCCTCTCTCTCACTCACACTCTCTCCCCCCTCTCTCTCTCTCTCTCCTCTTTCTCTATCTCCCTCTCTCTCCCTCACTCTCTTTATCACTCTCTCTCTCTCTCTCTCTCTCTCTCTCTCTCTCACTTTCTCTATCTCCCTCCTCTCTCTCTCTCTCACTCTCTCCCCCCTCTCTCTCACTTGCACTCCGCCCCTCCATCTCCCTCTCTCTCTCCCCCCTCTCTCTCACTCACACTCTCTCCCCCCTCTCTCTCTCTCTCCTCTTTCTCTATCTCCCTCTCTCTCCCTCACTCTCTTTATCACTCTCTCTCTCTCTCCCTCTCTCTCCCCTCTCTCACTTTCTCTATCTCTCTCTTTATCTCCCCCTCGCTCTCTCCCTCTCTCTCACTCTCCTTTTCACTTTCTCTATCTCTCTCTCCCTCATTCTCCCCCCTCTCTCACTCTATCCCTCCCTCTCTCTCCCCCTCTCTCACTCGCTCCCCCCCTCTATCTCCATCTCTCTCTCTCCCTCTCTTTCTCTCTCTCTCTCCATTCTATCTCACTCCTCTCTCTCTCCCTCTCTATCTCCCCCCTCGCTCTATCTACCTCCCTTTCTCTCACTCTCTCTATCCCTCCCTCACCCCCTCTCTCACTCGTACCCCCCCCCCCCTCTCTCTCTCTCTCTCTCTTTCTCTCTCATGGCAGGCTCACTGGGAGACATAACCCGCTCGGCCCTCTCCTTCTCGGACCCGGTTGAGGTGAACCGTTACCTGGCTCTGAACGTGAGCGGCGCCCTGAGTCTGACCGCGGGGGTGTTTTCAGCGGGTCGCCGGCGGCTCTCTCTCCGGCGCTCGGTGGTGAACATCAGCTCCCTGTGCGCACGCAAGCCCTTTAAGTCCTGGACGCTCTACTGCGCTGGGAAAGCAGCGCGCGACATGATGTTCAGCGTCCTGGCGCAGGAGGAGCCGCAGATGCGCGTGCTCAACTATGCGCCAGGTGAGCTGAAATGTTTCAAAAGCACACGTAAACAGTGTGACAATCAGACTGTATACAACTACTGTGGAGTTTCTGCAGAGGCACTGTGAAGCTGATAGTGGGTGGAGAAGATTACTGTTTCTGTCACAGCTGGGAAAATACGCAGGAAGTGGGCGGATATGACATAACATACATTTACATTTTACATTTATGCATTTTGCAGACGCTTTTGTCCAAAGTGACTTACATTAGGGGAGAGGCTATATAAGATCTGTTACACCGTCAAAGTCTATCTCAGCTTCTCATAATAGAAATTGTATCAAAGGATCAATAAACCATAGCAGGGAGGAAATAAAGGAAGAAATAAAGTTTTTTATTTAGTTTTCCTTGAAGAGAAGAGTTTTCAGTTGCTTCTGAAAGCTGTTAGTGTTGCTGCTCTCCTGACTGGATCAGGGAGTTTGTTCCACCAGCCAGGGACAGTGAGAGAGAAGGTTCTGCTGAGAGATTTTCTGCCTTTGTGGGAAAGAACCACGAGTCGCTGTTCCTTCTCTGAGTGTAAGAGCTTCTGGAGGACATGTCGGAGTGGAGGAGCTTCTGGAGGGCGTTTAGGAGTGGAGGAGCTTCTGGAGGGCGTTTAGGAGTGGAGGAGCTTCTGGAGGGCGTTTAGGAGTGTAGGAGCTCGTGGAGGTAAAGAGGGGCTGATCTGAAGATAGTTTTGTACACCAGCATCAGTTATTTGAATTTAACACGAGCTGCAATGAGGAGCCAATGAAGAGTGATGAAGAGGGGAGGAACATGAGCTAGTTTCGGTTCCTTGAAGATAAGACGGGCTGCAGAGTTCTGGATCATCTGCATATACACGCATAGAATAAAAACAGTTCTTGCAGGACTGGCCAGGCCCTCACCCAAGTTAAACTTACATTTTATGTCTTTTGTGCTGCATTATACTTCTAGACATGGACCATGTTTGGCCCTCATACTATGCATCAGATGAATGCCAGATGTGCCAATTTTGGTTTCTTTTATAGACAGCAGCAGCGTAAGGCTTGCCAGAAATAAACCTGTTGCCTTCAAAGACAATGTATGAAGTAAACATGTACGCACACATGCAAGCATCAGATAAATAGAAAGTAACGTGTTTGCTTTCGCAGGCCCCCTGGACACAGACATGCAGCTGGAGGCGCGCTCTCTCTCTGCGGACCTGAACCTCCGGCGCTCTTTCGCCTCCATGTTTTCCAGCGGGAAGCTTCTGTCCTGTCAGGAGTCCGGAGCCAAGCTCCTCAAGCTCCTGCTGGACGACCAGTTTTCATCGGGCGCCCACCTGGACTTCTACGACCTCTAGGACCCCGGGTACCCTGTATCTGTACAAACACGTGTAATATAATTTATTTAAGTACGCGTTTAAAGTTTCTATTAAACAGCTTCCTTTTGGGCTTCTAATCTTTAAACATGATCGAATGACATCTTCATATCTTTTGGAAGGATTTCTGTTGACCATTTTCCCCACTTTTGAGCTGTTCAAATAAAACATTAATTTATACTGAACATTGAGTCGTCTGGATGTAGAGTCTGCATCTAATGCAGATTAAGAAAACTACCAACAACATAAGAGTGTAAAGTAAACATGGAAAAGCAGGAAAAGAATGGCGTCTGTGTAGATCATTTTAAATGTTGTGTGTATTTTGTTGTGTGAATTAATTTTGTTGTGTTGTTTTGAAAAAGTGGAATAAAGCTCTTTGTTAACCTGCCATGCTCCTGCCACGCCCCCTGCTGGTTATTGCTTGTTGGCACAGAGAAAATCCACCAATTTCCAAATAATATATTCATCTTTCGGTAATTAAAAAAAACACTTTTAGCCTGGCTCATCCAAAAACACACTTTCTTTTCATTGTTTATCCGATGCGGTATGGGTACAATACACTTCCTGGTCAATCAGCGTGCACGTTCTTCATTAAAATGCTTCAGCCATTCATCTGATTGGTTAGTGGGCGATGATTTGGTTAATGGAGGCGTAACTATTACCAACAAGCCATTTTGAGTTCCCGGCAAACAATATAACTTTACAAAAACATGCATGGACCAATCTGAATATTAACCGAGGTTTTTGATGAGGGAACATTACTAAAACATGCAAGAAATGTATGAAAAGTCAAGTTTACATGATAGAGCACCATTAACCATGTTTTATTTTTTCTGTTTATGATGAACACCGCTATAATTCTTTGTAGATATGCATGTGAGCTGTTGAAACCAGGTGACATTGCACCTGCTCAGGACTGAGCCACACACACACGTGGTTGATAATATCAGACTACTTTTAACAATAACGCCAATGGTCACATCTGCCATTTATCTAGGCCACACATGCTCCGCGTCTAAGAGATGTGGTGTTGTATTTTGTGTGACAAAGGAGACAAGATCCAAGCGTTAAATGTAACGTTAACTTGGCTTAGCCTTGGCCCACGCATGACCCTTGTCTGAAATTAACGTTTAGTTCATTTAATGTGTAAATCATTGTGGTTCTTGAACCACAAAACTGATCGAGAGAGAGAGAGTCCCGGATATCTACCTTCCTTCCACTCAAACAGAGTAGAACCTGTGATAATAATCAATTAACAGAATCGAAGACTCTATGTTTTAACATTGTATTAATTTACCAAATCACCTTCTCATGTTTGTGAGAACTCAAAACATTACTTGTTTATCCACTTGCCATTCTTAATTCTGCTCCATCATCTGCATCACGTGATCAGCATCTTTTTGATGGTTTCCATGGAAACAGGGAAGTGTTGATGGCATCGTTGGATTTGTGAATGGAGAAAAGATTCAGGAGCCAGAGGAGAAAACACACAGTAACGAGTAGGATGCAGACGTGAGATAAAAATTGAGGATTTATTAGGTAAAAAACTATAAACAAAACAAATGAAGCTTGGTTTGTAAAATACTGTCTGTTAGCTAAACAGTAAACAAGGGTATAGGCTAAACAAGAACAATATAGAGAGAAAAGCTTGAAGAGGTGTTGTGTAATCTTTATTAGATGTGATTTATGGCAGCTGGTGATGAGTAAACTATTAAAGTTATAGCTGAGGATAGTGGAAAAAGAGTCTGACAGCCGACACAGAATGAGATCAGAAAAACACAAGTGGAGAATACACTTACTCTCCATCATCCCGGAGTTATTAAGTTGAGTTATACTGCTTTTATCTTATAATTCATTTTTCCGATCTGACAAAAGCACTTTTAGCGTAGACAATGGATTTGTATTAGACCAAGAGACACGTTAAAAATCATTTTAGAGAAAATTGTTGATTTCAAGCCACTGAGAATAAGATTTTTAAATGAGCTAAAATTACAAATCATTTGATTTAAATAAAATGTATTTAAATGCTTCAATCAAACAGAACAAAACAGAACTGCCGATACAATCCCCTCTTTCAAAGCATAAGCATGCTCTCAACCGCTCTCGTGATGCACAACTACGCGCATGCGCAGAGTGGTCACCGTTTAGGGGGGCGTTGCTGGCGTGCAGTAGAGGGGCGTGGCCGAGGTGGGTGTGTGGCTCAGCTGATACACGCATCTGACTCTCTTCCTCATCATCTTCATCCTGAAAATTCATCACAATCCTCATCATCCTCGGCTCGCTCGCTGTCCGTGGTGCTGAAGCTGGAGGAGGACGTGCCGCACGCACGCAGCGTCGGACTCATCATGTGCTCTGGCGTTTTACGAGCGTGATGGCGAGATGTGAGGCGACGAACGAGAGGATGGAGACGAGGACGAGGACAAACGAGCCCTGCGAGACGTACGACTGGGACTGGACCAGTGTGAGTTTCACCCCAGCCACAGCTCAACAGCCGCGGGAGAGGCGGACACCGCGTCCTGGTGCGCGCTGCGGCTTTGTCTGAAAGCCATCAGGAGAGGGAGAGACAGACAGAGAGAGAGAGAGAGAGGGGGGGGGGTGATGGAGGGGTTTAGGATGCTGTGTTGATCTCAAAGGGACATCTCAATTTAGCTGTTAGATAACAACAGAGCACATTAGAGTAAGCGATGCGATCTTTTGTGCTCCCTCCCTCTCCCTCGTTCTCTCTATGTCTCTCTACCCCTCTCTCTCGTGTTCGAGGCCTCGTAGAAAGTTTGCTCATATCACGCGTGAATCTCTCACACAAAGCCACACTATCGCGCGTGTGTGAGTGTGTGGATGTGTGTGAGCACTAACAGATGAGGTAATGCCATGCAACCGTGTGTGTGTGCGCGCGCGTGTGTGTGTGAGGGAAAGCGAGATCGAAGCCCCTGCTGGTTGGTGGAGGCGCTGCAACTAATCTTTCAGCTTCAGATCAAGAGTTTTAAAGGCGCCATTCAATGTTTAGGGTTTTTTGGTACTTTTTTCACTTAGATCCACGTATGAACATCTCTATGAAGTCCAAAAGACTGTGATTTAAAAAAATGTTCTATAAGAAAAATAAAAAGTATTTAAATCTAAGTATTTTTTTTTCAGTAAAGCTGCTTTTAAACACAATAAATATATTTAAGTCATAAAAAATCGAACTTTTGAAGGTGGGATCAAGGTTTTGGAATCACGTGACACTCATGTTAGAACAGCTTAAACTCTTGAGTTGTTTTTATACATTTAGTAAGAAATAAAATAGAAATTTAAGAGCTGTTTTGTGACAAACCCATTCATGACATCACACGCCACTCATCCCGTTAAAGGTGCAAAATATTTATAATCAACAGATGCATGGTTGTTCAAGAAATTGCCAAATAATGTGACTTACATGATCAAAACAAGCAGGCAATCTCCCCTTTTATCATAAGCATCTAAAAACTAACAAAGGAGAGGCAATACATTTTATTATGCTTGAGAAAATACTAAAAGCTGACCTCTGTGTTCTCTCTGTAGCTCTGATGGCCCATGACGAAAGCTGTGGGCTTGCGTGAGGCTCTGCTTCCCCAGTATGGGCAGTGTGGGCAGCGGAGTCGCCGGTGAACAGGAGTTTGCCATGAAGAGTGTGGGCACCCGCACCACCCTCCCTCGTGGCCCTCCCCTCTCCCGCCACATACCTCCATCGAATCGCCTTCACATCCCTCCTCCTACCTCAGAGGAATCCAAAGAGGAGCGAGGGGGAGCCGCAAACACAGACCGAGGGCAGCTGAACATGGCTAGGGTTTCTGCTAATGCCAATGCTGCCGGAGCCGCTCTGGACGCCTGTGGGAATGTTGTTGGTCACGAGAACAAAAACCATGATGGAGGCATGATGGTGAAGGGAAGAGACGGAAATAACGGGAAGCGAGACACACGGACACCACCCAAAATGCTCTCTGTCTCTGGAAAAGTAGAGCAGGTGAAGTGATTGATTGAGGGAATGGGATAAAAGCTTGACAGATAGGGAGAGCACACCTTTGGCAATACATTTTAACTATACCACTTAGTCTTGAACGAGGCAGAGAAAAACATACAAACTGAAACTTATAGAGCATTCAAGGATATTGCAGAGATCTTTCCACAACTTGGAGGATAACACATTTAGCCTAGCTTAGCAAAGATCATGGAATCCTTAAAATGTTTCCTTAAGTTGCACCACCCTCCCAGATACTGCACTGGGCAAGGGCCGATTTCACCCATTTCGCTCCAGTAAAAAAAAGAGTCCAGATTTGCTCTCACTTTTCTGAAATACTTGCCAGATTGAGTGGAATCAAATTACACATTATAAAAGAAGATAATTCACTAGATCTTAAAGTTTGGTGAGCAAACGTTATGTTGGCTTGAGAAAGCAGATTTTGTTTGACTGATAGATAAAGCTTTGAAAAGTTTGTGAAGGTGTTTTTTTTATTAAGGTTATAATGTGAAACAGAGAGAACGTCTGATCATTCTTTTTTGTGGAGCTTAACTAATTTATTCCATTTTGATTTCATGCTAAATTCCACTTCCCACTAGGGTTAATATAATACAACCACCACATCTGAGATTGCTTCTTTTCTGAGGAAATTCAAAGTAAACTGAATTTGCAATTGAAAAGTGGGCGTTGCCTAATTAATTTATGCAAATCTGGTAAAAATCTGGTAAATCTATTAAGTGTCACTCTACACTAGGATTAACATAAAACAACCACCACATCTGTTGGTCTCTTTATTTCCGAGATATGTGACTGAAGTTTCTGTTTTAAAATGGGCATGGCCTGATCAATTTAGCAATTACAAACCTGTAGGTCGCTTTGTTTCCGACATGATAGACTTCGAATATTAAGTGAAAATGTGAGCATGGCCTAATTAGTTTAAGTAAAGTTGGTATCTTAATACATTCCAATCTCCTCTAGGTTTAAGATAAAAACAAGCATCCTTTTTTTTAAAGATATTTGACGTCGATGTTCCTGTCGAAAAGTAGGCGTGGCCTATTTAACAAATGCAAATTTGGTATCACGATACATTCCCTTGTACACTAGGGTTAATATAACACAATCACGATACCTGTATGCTTCTTCGTTTCTGATATTTGCCTTTGATGTTTCTGTGGGAAAGTGTGTGTAGCCCTTAAGTAATTTATGATGATTTCCAAGGACTGATTGGCTGGTTAAGTCCATGGACCCATCTCTACTTTCTCAAGCCAACTTAATATAGACATTGATTCCCGGGGGAAAACCGAAGCTACCAAAGTGAGCTTTGTCAGTTTTTACACCAACTGTGAGAAAAAGGATATCTATTGATGGTTTACCTGATGAGGAAATAAATATGTGTTGGGTGGTGGGAACAGGGGAGTGATAGATGGAGAGACTTTTTAACAGAGAGACAAGACCTTGCTCAGATTTTAGATAATTTCTCAAACAGCTGTATTTAGGAGAAACATGTATTTAGTCAGAAGCATGGACAGTTGAGCACCCTTGACCCTCTCCTCTTCATCTCTTGCAGAACACCTCTGCTTTGGTGCGTCCCTCCGCCTTCAAACCTGTGGTGCCCAAAAGTTTCCACTCCATGCAAAACCTGCTGGCACAGTCTGGAGGAGGGGGGCCATCAAGTGGATCCGGTGGAGGCTCTGATGCTCCGCAATCTCTCTGTGAACAAGACAGTCTAGACCGTGACCCAACAGCAGACGCCTTGTCTGACTCTGCTCGCAACTCCTTAAGCAGCCTTCCTACGTACACTGGCCCTGTAATAGGGGGTTACGGAAATGGACCTGCTTTAGTGGGGTACAGCACAAGTGCCCCTCCCCCCTCTGGCCTGGGACCCCTCAGTGCCTCCACCAGCCACATCAACCGGCTGACCAGCACCACAGTGCCACCTCCCATGGAGGAGGGGAAAAACAAACCCAAATACCAAAATGGATATTCGGTGTCGCAGTCACAGAATGTAAGCGTGTCAGAGAGTGGACAGTCATCCTCTGGGAAAAGCTGTGTGTCCTATCAGAGACTATGTCAGCGTCCAGAGCAAACCACAGGGGAGCAGGACTCACCCTCTACTGAAGATATCATACAGGACCTGGAGGACCGCCTCTGGGAGAAAGAACAGGAGGTGAGGGGGACAGTCTTGAGTGGGTCAAGTAGAAGTGAAATGTTGGAAAGAATAATATTTGACCCGGCGTTACGGTGGTGCAGTGAGTAGCACGGTCGTCTCTTAGCAAGAAGGTCGCTGGTTCTAGGCTCGGCTGGGGTAGGTGGCATTACTGTGTGGAGTTCTCATGTTCTCCTCATGATCGCGTGGGTTTACTCCGGGTGCTCCGGTTTCCCCCACAAGAACAAAGACATGCGGAATAAGAGAATTGAGTAAGAACGATTGTCCATAGTGTTAAAGAGTGAATGTGTGTGTGAATGTTTCCCAGCGATGGGTTGCAGCTGGAGGAGCATCCGCCACATAAAACATATGCCAGAGAGTTGGTGGTTCATTCCGCTGTGGCGACCCCGAAAGGGAAGAAAGCCGACATGAAGATGAATGAATGAGTTCCAAAACATTATAAAAACAGCCTGCAATGGTTTAGTAATCCTATTTACACATTTTTAGGTTGTGGCCCAGGAAAGGTCAGGAATACCAGATGGAGGTAGACTTGAGATGAGATAGGAGGCTTACTTAATTAGACACCACTGAACACTGCCCTAGCAACAACTTTGCTAACCCTAGCAACCGTATGTAGCTAGGCTTCAGAAAGTCGTAGAAAAATGGGGGTTGGCTCATATTTCTCATAGTGACATGGCTTATTTTTTGATATTCCCTAGCTACAACAAGAAACAAAGGTTTACTTATTTCGCTCACACTAGCAAGTTCTTAGCAAGGGAACTTCTGCTTTTCAAATGTATGTATGAATTTAAATGTATAAACCTGTGTTATTGTGATGCTCAGGTGCTTCACATGCGTCGCAGTCTGGACCGGAGCGAGGCAGCTATCGTGCAGGTCTTTGAGGAGAAGCAGCGAGTTTGGGAGCGTGAGATGGCAGACTTGCGTCAGAATTATTCCAGCCGTCTCCAGCAGCTCAGTCAGCGCTCTCAGCGTTCCCAGCATTCCCTGCAGATCCACATGAGCCGGCTGCAACAGGACAAACGGAGACTGCAAGAGGAGATCAGTGCTCTGCTGGAGCTTAGGCAGGAGCTGGAGAGGAAGTGTCTGGAGTACAGGAAGGAGCAGGCTGATATGCTGCCACGGCTTGAGGAAAGCAAGTGGGAGGTAATTTATTTTGTTTATGTATAACCCAAAACATAAAAAATCCAAGGGCCAGAAAAAAGTTGCCTGTATGAACTGCATTTCTTTATTGAAATCTGCACAAAAGGAGTGACAAGCATGCCAAATTAAAGCTAGATCTTAATGCACTTCGCTATTTTGGTCCAGCAAGACATTCATCGGTCCTGACTATTGTTTTATTTTGTGTTTCTCAGTTGTGTCAGAAGGTTGGTGAAATCTCTCTGCTGAAGCAGCAGCTGCGGGAGAGTCAAGCAGAGGTAACTCAGCGTGCTGGGGAGACGGTGTCCCTCAGGGGTCAGATAAAGGAACTAAACGTCCAGCTGAAGGAGCGTGAAGAGGCCATGATGGGCCTGAAGGAGTCATACAACAGCAAGAGCATGGAGCTGGAGAGATGCGAAGGAGAGTTGAAGAGGACACTGGCTGAGGTGCGCATTCCTGAAACACACTCCATATGTCTGAGAAAAACAGTTCATTCAAAAGATTGAAATATACGTAAAACATAAACATACACTTGCAATAGTTTTAGTGCTTCTGTTGTACTGAAGACAAGGTGTTCGTAAAGAGGTAATGAAGCAATTAACAGGTTTAGTGAGAGCAAAGAAGTTGGGACTATGGAGAATGGAATCTGAACCTAATAGAAAGTAGTCATATCTGAGGGAGAAACAAGACTCTAGGCCAAGGAGTCTAAACAAGGATCTTTACTCCAAGTTTGTTATGTGTCAAAGGACTTTATGTAGAGCTGCATGTAATGGCTTGAATGTGGTGGGATGAGATGTGAGTAGGGGTGGGTTGTCATAAATCGGCCATAGATTCTAGGCATGTCCTACCAGAGACCATGGGAAAACATAGGACCTGGTCAGAGGTCTTTCATCAAAAGCATCATAGGGCATCCCAAAGAGACATGACTGAGCATTCACACGAGAATGGAATTTGCATGGACAACGAGTGATTCATGTTAAGTCAATGGCTAGCTACGGTATGAGATCTGTGCAGCAACGGCAGAGTGTCTATGACGGGTACCGTGAGGTGCGATGTGACGTCACAGACAAGGCAGCAGCCGCGTACATACTGAGGAAATAGGTATTTTTGATGGCCATTCAGATATCCAGACTGATAGTCATATCAGGATTTGTGCCAGCCAACCAAGAGCCTTTTCTGTTAATGACGTGTTTTTTCTGGAGGACCACAAAAACAAACAAACATGTTGGACAAAGACTTGATAGCCGCTCTGCTGGCAAAATAGACTGTAGTTAGTAAACAATCAGCATATCTTCTGTTTTTCTGCCTTCAGAGAACATAAATAGTTGATCTCTAGACTATGCCATGTTACCTTGAGAAAAAGGCTACAAGAAGATCCTCCCCCGGCACTCACACAACTGACAAGAGTGAACGCACATTTTATGTTTTAATTCAATTTGTGTTTGAATTCAAATTTTATAGCATTGATTCAGAAAAGATTCACGTGACTACCAATTCGCGTTCTGAGCATGGCACAACTCTTTTAACTTGGAGAAGCGAGCTGCTCTTGGGTATTTCTTAACAACTATAACGTAATTTTAACTGAACTTAAGTTGACCCTCTTTTACGCAAACTGAGAAAATATTGCTCCAAGACTCAAAACTGAATAGAAACCCAAAGGGAATACCAAGGAGATCTTGGTGAGACTTTGTCTTTCACCTGGTGTGGGAAGTGTTCAGGGATTTGGGAATGTGTTTCTGTGGATCTTTTGTAACTGGTTTTACAAATTGAATCAAATTGATGAGACCAGACGTGACCTTGCATTGCATAAAGAGCTGCATTTTCCATTGTTATCTCTCTGCAGGTGTCAATGCTGCGTGATAAGCTGGTGGTGTTTGAGGCCGAGGTGCTTGGCCTCAAACGGGCACTGAGTGACCTCAGCTGCAGGAATGATCACGCTGCTAGTTTAGCCTCCAGAAACAATCACACAGTGATTCTGAGCTCCAGAAATGATCACAGTGTGCCTCTGAACTCAAGAAATGACCACAAGGGACCTCTGACCTCCAAAAACGAACACACGGTGACTCTGAGCTCCAGAAATGAACACTCTACTAATCTAAGGAACGATCACATGGCACCTCTGCGGAATGATCATACTGCACTGCTGGGCTCCAGAAATGATCATATGGGGCCTCTGAGCTCAAGAGGCGATCACCCGGCATCTTTGAGCTCTAGGAATGATAACCCAGGGGCTCTGAGCTCCATTCTGACTTGTAGAAATGATCACACTGCAAATCTGAGCTCCATCAGTGGAAGCAGTAGTTTGCCTTGGGCTGGGCTTCACTCGCCACGGACACCGGAACCTCTTGGTGCACTTTCTGGAGCTGTGGATTCCTTTCTGAGCTTGCAGAGTGACGAGGCTAAAGCGCAGCGTCAGGAAGCTGGAGAGCTGCGAAGACAACTTGAGAGATTGCAGGTACATCAGATATCCTGGAAACGCTTCCGCAGCATACTACTTGTTTTATTTCAAAAGTGTCCAAGTCTTCTCTCTGTGACTCTCTCTATGTTTTTCTCAGGGTGAGCTCCACCTGGAGCGTCAACAGCGAGAGCGCCAGGCTCTCACATTTGCCCAGGAGCGGCACACATGGCATGATGAGAAAGAGCGAGTCCTTAAATACCAAGCTCAGCTCCAGATCAGCTATGTGGAGACTCTTCAGAGAAACCAGGCACTGGAGGAACGTGTCGGGCAGCTTGGGGCAAAACTTGCCTCCTCGTCACCCGGATCTCCCCCAGCTAGCCTCTCCATCCCTGTTCCGTACATCGAGGAGCTCAAAACACCTGTTCTAAGTTCACTGGAGCCCAAAACCCCCGTCTTGAGCCAGCTAGCCCCTCCTTGGCCAGGGCCGACCCGTCTAGAGAGGATTGAATCCACGGAGATTTAGAGAGGAGCTATTTAAGAGACAATCTAGGCGTTGTGCTTGAGAAGCTGAATGCACTACCAGAGAGAAGATGCAGTCGTTGCTGAATTAAATGCACATTACTGATGCTTTTAAAAAGCGTAGGATCAACATAAGGATTTTTAAAAATAACTCTTTAGTATAATTATTATCATTACTATGAAACTACTTAACGAACACAATGCCATTTTAGAAATAGGCTTATTCTCCAACCCCCCTTGAGATAATTAATAGTGTTTAAACGTTTTGGAGTCTGTTGAGCTGTTCTTCGGTTTTTGTTATAGCACTTGTAGCAGACCTGAACATATATCATTGAATATTTTTTTTTATTGTTCTGTGTTTAGACTTTAGTGGTTGCTATTCAAAACTAGACTCTTCTTTAGTTACACTATGTACTAGTGTAATTTTCTAAGTTTCTATTGACATTGTTTCAGAAGAAGGAAATTCAATCACAAGCCAGATTGGCTGCATGCCTTTTGTGAGGTTCTTCTTGGGCATGTTCTTGTTCTCCACATGTGTATGTGGGTTTTTTACTCTGGATTCTTCGTTTATTTTCCCACAACATTAAAAATGAATTGGATATCTGATTTGTCACAACATTTTGCTAAAAGGGTTTATATAATTATGTAATATAATTGTTTAATATCTATATAATAATACTTTGATAAATACCCATTGATAAAAATTGATACAATTTTTCTGAAACAATGTACAATGTTGGTGTTTCATATCTCAATTACATATACATTTTGTTTTACGCATAATTCTTGCAGTTATGTGTAAAAGCAAAAATCCAGCTTTTTTCCAAGTTTCTGTGACCAGGCTTCAAACGGTTAGGTTTAACTGAGGTTAGTGGCAGGATTTGAAAAAAAAAAAAAAAAAAAGTGGGCCAAGTTTGGCATTGGTTTGGCACATCTGGCAGTCAGCGGGCCCTGGCATGCAGTATGTGTTTCAAACACTTCCATTGACTGTTTGGTGCCGTTGAAATTAATGTGGCTCAAAAGACAAGGGCCAGACGCTAAATGTAATGTTAGTTTGGCTGAGGCTTGTGCGAGGCGTGGCCCACTTGTCTGGATCAGGACTTGGTCAAGAAATGCACTGTAATTAATCGTGCTTCTTAGGTCAAGCACTAAACTTGAGCAAGCCAGAGCTGAGCCAAGTAAAAATGCTACCTGGGATATTTTTTGTTCCATTTTTGACAGGATAATAAACAGGTGGGAAATGAAGTGGGAGAAAGGACTCGATCAAGGGACATCCAAAGCACAGCTCGTGCTGCGCGATCAGTCCAATAACTGCTAGGCTAGCGAAGCCGAACACGAGTTATGTCTGCAGATGTATGGCACTGCATCACATACTTTAACTTGCTGTCATTACTCATGACAATAATCATTGTCTGTGCTTGTAACTAAAGATAACAATTTAAAAGATGCTGTATTTAAGAAATTGAATTGAAGTTTGAATCTATATTAATACATTTTTCATTTTCAAGTGCTTAAATCACTGAAAGTAATCATACAACCAGTGTATTCACATTTAAAAAGCTAAGTTATCGCCCTGAAATAATGTCTATTCACATTTTTCTTTGTTTTAGCCTGTTTTCACCTTTCAGCCAGTCGTTTTTATGTCTTTACACAGAGAGTTATAAACCTTAAAAAGAAATTTGAATGAATCCATTTCATCTTATTGCAGCAGCAGTTTTGGTGAGAAACATACATTCTGCAAATGTTAACATTTCAATTGGATTTCACAATCCACGCTGAGCTATGCTACAAGTGCTAACACCAGAAACTAAATGGCTGAACAGACTCCGAACGGGAATATGTCAATTAGTGCTCTTGGCATCAGAAGGGTTTCTTAAAATCGGAGAGGTTCAGTGCCACCTCTCCAGGATCTCTACCATGCCATTCTAAACAAAGAAGAGCCCAAAGCAGTCATCCCAAGTCAGCTGGATCTATAACACTACCCAAAATACTCAAGTGCACCCTAACTAACTTCGCAAAGCAAAGTCCTCAATGCCTGCCTGAAGTCAGCTGGAATCCAGAAGACCGCACTGCACCTTCTCTGACTCAACCAGAGCCTGAAAGACTCACCTGGAGTCAGTCAAAGATCAAAACACCTCTTCTAAATCAGCGCAAGCACAAAACACTTTCAGGGTTTAGCAGGAGAAAGAAACCAGGCCTAAACGTGTTACAAATGTCTTGCGGGGTTGTTTCAGCTCTTAAAAGAGAACACATTTTTAGATATTTTGAAGAATGCCTCCAAGCACGGAGCCAGAGAGCAAACCAACATCGGTTCAGTGTTCGTATCTTTGCTCGCTTTAGTTAAAGTTTGCTAAAGTTCGCTTTTAAAAAATAACCTTGCATTTTTTTTTACTAAAATTAAAGTCTTTGTAAATGTAATAGATTTGCAGAAAGATAACTGTATCAAGGACAAAAAACAACTTGCATCAAAAATGATAATCATTGACTCAAAACACTTTATGATTTGATTTCCTTCTGGTGGCAATCTAGCTATATGTTGCAGAGTTAATCTCAATTCAACATTGAGTCAACGTTTGATTATAACATTACAGAAGACCAAGAACAGAGATTCAACATTTGATCGATTCCCATCACTGACAGATACAAGCATAAGCTTTAAAGGAGCAAAAGATGTGTCTCAGTGTACACAAGAATGAATGGGATGCTTTTTTGTGCGTTGCAGAAAAAAGAGACGTATGATAAGGGTAAAAAAAGAAAGTTATTTATATTTTTGGTTAATAATAGATACATAGATTTCTTTTATTTCCTGCACTGGATACCAAAGAACTGTGTTTTGCGACATTCTTCAAAATGTCTTCTTTGGTCTTCTTCAGAAGGAGATCGTGGAAAACTATTCTAAATAATGAGTTTCTAAACCCTTAAAAAAAATCTAAACAATGTAAAAGTCTAAAAAGAATTATGTTATTTGCTGTAGTGAAAATAATCAGACGTGGTCTCACTCTAAAGTATGTTCAAGTCTTACGTTTACTTAATTGAGTTAATAATGGGACTTACTTGAGTTATACTTATAATGATAATAGATCACGTCATTTTGACATGGTATCTCAATGTTTGAAAAGAAAAGTCTATATTTTGACTTAGGATCTTATAATAATGAGAAAATAAGTCATTATAAAGACTTACCATGTCAAAGTAACAAAATAAGTCAATATTATAATATCTCCAAATATTGATGAATAAGACATTATATTCTAAGTATCTCAGAATATTAAGGAAAAAGTAAATGTCTTTAAATAATAACAAAAAAATATTGAGAAATGATTCAATATTTCAACTCAGCATCTCAAAATATATAAAAAAAAATCTATATTTTTACTTAAAATCTTCAACCTCCAAAGTTTCTTTGAAAAACCAAGTTATCTTAAACTTAATAGTTTAGCTCAGAAAATTGGAAGACATCTTGTTAATGCAAGGATGAAAAACTGAGATAAAAATTTAAAGTTAATTCTATATTTTGACTTGAAATAACTAGAAATCAATACACTTTCAATCAGGGCTCTCAAACTCAATTCCTGGAGGGCCGCAGGAGTTTCAGGAGACACACCAGTAGCTCCAACCAAACCCAGAGGAGTTAAAATAGTGGAATCAGGTGTGTTCAGTTAAGGTTGGAGCAAAACTATGCAGCAACTGTGGCCCTCCAGGATTTGAGTGTGAGAACCCTGCTTTTCTCCCAACTTCCAGATAGTTAAATAGGATAAAACATATTTAAGTTGATTCTAAAGAAAGCAAAAGAAAAGGGCAAAACGGTTAGTAAAATAATCTGCTTAACGTAGCATTGAGATTCTTTTAAATGTGAAAACACGCGGCAGCTTAGTTCCAAAATTTGCCAGAATGCATCTGAACCCTTGAGTTTCTCACGAAGAGGAAACGCTATGGTCTCTGGAACAAACAGGGCTCTTATCTGCAGATAGACATACTTGAACAGAGAGAAAAGGCTTTTTTAAGTCAGCGCCAATCAACAACGGAGCTCCTGACAAGCTGTTTTTGGACTCTGTGTTGCTGCTATGCTCAGAAGACGGCTGTGATTACAATGGCTATTTATGTGAGTCGTTATTTCCAGTATACCGACATATTGTGTATGAACAATGAAAAAACAGGACACTTATCGTTCTTTCATTGTTCTTATTATCGTGAATTAATGAGCCAATATTTAAGCTTTTTTTTCCGTGACAGGACACCTGTAAAACGGTTCAAATGCATCATCCACTGTGTTCCTTTCAGTGTAGTTCTGATGTAAAAACATTCATTTGAGGGTGTGCTTTATTAATTTAGGGAACAAAGGCAAAGTTTTATATTTCTGTTGTTCGTATTTATGTTACGATTACTTGCGTGAACGCATATCTGATCCAAATGCATTAAATGATTAAGACTCCTATCACAGCTTGCTTTTAATTCATTTATTAGTAAAGATTATCCCAACTACAGCATTCTATTTGCTTTCAAGTTTTAGTTTGAGCCATGAGAAATAATTGGTACGTCCTGATTTGGCTCTAGAAAAATGCCAAACATTGCCTAAAAATGACAAAAAAATTACATTTGGCATTGAAAAACTTTGGCATAATTGGCATAAATTGTATATAATTATATCAAATATAATAAGTGTAATTTCATAAAACATTAAAATAAAGTTTTGTCATCGTTTAGCTATTTGCTTTACAAAAAGGCATTAAAGGTGTATGAAATTAAAATATGTCGTCATAACTGACAGCTTAGTAAAATAATAGCAATTTTAAAAGGATTTAAATAAATAAATAAAGTGTTGACATTGCTATAGAAATCGCTTTAAAATACGTACATTAATATATGTAGGGCAAAAAAGCCCTGCTAAGAAAAGACATGGCAATAAGAATGGCATAAAATAAAGGTGTCCACAAAAAGGGCAACATTAAAAGTTTTAAAAGTACATCAAATAAAAAGGTTTAGCACTAATGAAAATGGGCCGCATTGCAAGCATCATTTTGGCACTAAAAGTTGCATTGAAATCTACTTTATTTTAAAAATAAACAGGACAATATTTGTCTTTTTCTGGAAAAAAAATAAATATTTGGCTACTTTAAAAATGGCATCTGATAAAAAAATTATGTGTGGACTATAATACATTTTGAATTGATTTGATATACATAAACACAATACAATATGATTTGGAACTTCGCATTATATGATATCTTCTATAGGTACAAAAATCAGTTTTTGTTTATATTTGGTGTAAATGTAATAAAAATAAAGCTTCGTATACCCGTTATTCCCGCCAGGAGGTGGCACCCCTGACGCGCGCACTTTTGTCCCGGAAGTAGAAGTGACGTCAGCACGTCACTGCTTCCGCTCCTGCGGTAAGTTTATTTTTGTCTTTTTCTGGACATTTTTTTTGTTTAGTGAATGTGTCCCAAGTTCATTTTAATAATCTATATGCTTGGCTAAGCACTTACCTTAGCAAAGTGTTTTTTATAAAGAGTTTTTATATTATAATGAACTGTCGTTTGTATTATTACTGGCAATAAACGCCATATTTGATCTTTAAAAACAAATATCCTTTAGCTGCAAACGTAATATGTATATGTGGTCTATGCTCATCCACCGAACGTTTTATTAGATTTTAAACAGTATTATAACAGTCTCGATCTGTTAGTATGCACAGCTCAGTATAATTATAACTAAAAATATCTAACATTTCTCTAAACAAGGATGGTCCTTAGGAAATGTGATTGTTTAGCTTGGTTAATTAAAACTGTTTTTTAGCTGACTTAAAAATGGGTTTGTTTCATCGCTGTATGTCTTTATTGCATTTAAAGGTGCCATATCATATAAACTCCAAAACCTTACCAAAAACATGCCTCGACTCACATTCAGATTGGTTCATGCATGTTTGTGTAATCGTATTTTTCTTTTCTGGGGTTTTAAAATGACGCGATGGCTACAGTGACACCCACTGTCCATAGCACCGCCCACTAACCAATCAGATTAATCACTAATGCATCTCAATGAATAGCATATGCGCTGAATGACCCATAAGTGTAACTGTAGCAGAAACGTGTCAAATAAACAATGAAAAGAAAGTGTGCATTTGGAATTATAAAAAAGAGGAATTTGTTAATGGGTGGATTTTCTGTGTGCCATCAAGAAAATAAAAGACAGCAGTTGGCATAGTTGTGGGAGGAACAGGGGATGTATAGCATGTTTTGCGAACCACAGCGATTCTATGTGATTAAAGCACATTGTTTATGATAAATACTGCTTCTGAACTTCTGAAGGTTATTAAGGGTGCAAGGATGGTGTATAGAGATATAGAATTTGTATTACAATTTATTTAAAAGGAGTATAATAAAGCACTTTTAACCTAACACAAAAGGTCAAAGTTCACTCATTCATTCGTTTTTTTTTTTTTTTTTTTACATCCTTTGTGTTAAATGACTCACCAATAGATGAAAGCGTTTGTCTTTTCTTCCTTTCAGTGCTGCAGAAGCTTTGACCATGGTGCTCAACATGTGTCTGCCTCACTTTCAGACCTCTATTCACTGCAACAAGGTAAAACATATATAAAAGAAGTCAGAGCGTAATCTTTGCACTGGAAGCGTTGCGTCTTGCGCTGGATTTTTGATGGCTGACAGTCCAGCAATATCATTTTGTGTTTAGAGTCAGAGTCATGTTTTATTGTAATGTGCATACAGAGACATAAAACAATATTACAAGAATGTGTATTAACAGTTTAGATGTGTCTGTTTACAAACCGGGTCACATTTACACACGTTCACCTATTAAACCCAGACACTTCGTTGGTTGTTTAGCCACTAAGCACACTAAAGGCATACCCTCTAAAGATAAAATTACTTTTAGATTTTAAAATCTGCCCAATTCATGCATTGAGAGAGTGAATCTCTTGAATTTATTAGAAATATTTTAATTTATGAGTAAAATGTGCATACGATGCTGCCATTTGTTTTACCTTCTCTGCTTTAAAGGCCCCAGAAATTGCTTATAAGAGTCTGTAAGTACGCGAGCAAAGCAACGGATCTACCGGCGACTCACTCTGAAATCTACAACCCTCTTCTTTCATAGCTATAATTGCTGACCTGGACATGGAAATGTTTACATCATTCTGTTTGCTGTCACGGTGGCGCAGTGGGTAGCACGGTCGTCTCACAGCAAGAAGGTCTCTGGTTCGAGCCTCGGCCAGTTGGTATCTCTGTGTGGAGTTCTCATGTTCTCCTCGTGATCGCGTGGGTTTACTCCGGGTGCTCCGGTTTCCTCCACAAGAACAAAGACATGCGGAATAAGAGAATTGGGTAAAAACGATTGTTCATAGTGTTTGAGTGTGAATGAGTGTGTGTGGATGTTTCCCAGAGATGGGTTGCAGCTGGAAGGGCATCCGCCGCATAAAACATATGCCAGAAGAGTTGGCGGTTCATTCCGCTGTGGCGACCCCGAAAGGGAAGAAAGCCGACAGGAAAATGGATGGCATCAGGTTTTTGATGGTTTGACAGTCCAGTGTTGGAATTTGGTATTTCGTTTGGAGGGAAAACTCTGATCACATGGTCTGTGACTCTAATAAAAGCGAGGTTTAAAAACACAAAGATGTTGAGTTGTGAAACGTTCAGGGTTGCTTTATTGTTAAATGTACTCATAAATGTCAAAATATCAACTTTTTGTTTTCCCAGTTCAAGAGATTTGCCAAATTGTGTGTATTTATATATAACTGTGCAGGATTTTCTTTGTAGATTTTCATTAACGCGAGTAAAAAGAGAAAGCAAATATTAGAATTAGCAGAGAAAAGGGAAATTTAGTGAATGAAGTCCTGAAAGACTCCTCTCGGTTCTCATAAAGGGAGTTCAGCCCTGCGCGCATTGTGCTTCTCCTTCTCTTTGTGTGATGGCGGAGGGGTCTTGTGTGCGTCTGTGTTGACCTTGCGATGTTCTGAACCAAGAATAAATCTCTGTTAGAGCTCAGAAGAGTGTGATGGGGCCTTCAGCCGCTGTTCTTTATGGACGCAGGTGTTTTTACATTGTTCCACTGTGATATTTTGTGGGTGGAAAGACAGAATGGACTGTAAAAAAAAAAAAAAAAAAAGGTTAAATAAAAAAGTTTTACAAAGTGGTTTGCTTGCTTGATGAGCAGATGATTAATGATGATTAATAACCCAATGGCTTCAACCTGTGAGTAATAGTTGCCTTTCAAGTTACTTGCTTCATCCAAGCTCTCTATTTTTTTACTGGAAACATTGAGATACAAGACGTCTTGTGGATGTTAAGCGATAATCTTCAAGTTTTCAAAACTTTATGTTATAATCCTTCTCAACATCTGCCTCCAGTTCACCACGCTTATGTGATGTTTATACAACAAAATCCCTTCGCCGCTCTTTCTCAGGACTTTGATCGTAAAAAAAATAGTTTTTTGGTTCCTTTAAGACTTCAGATTGCAGGTCTCAATTCCTTTTTTTAATTCCAATTTTATTTTTATGAAATTTTTTCCTCGTTCAAGTTACACACCGCATGCGACGTGTATCTGTCCTGTTTATGAACGCAATGCCATTGATCGAAACGAAAGTAAACCCGGACGAGAATGTGATTCAAGGTGATGGTGTTGCTTTATTTAAGTTTTTTTTCTGAACTGAGCCAATATTTTGTAATAATGTATTTTGCAACACACTGCTGGAAAAAAACCCCAATCTTAATAGATCTAATAACTCGCTTTCCTTCCACCTATGGCTTTTAGCTTCGTTTTCAGCCATGATTGATGTGAAACTTCCCTCCCAAGCCCAGAAATGCGATGTCGGTCTCTACATAGGGATGTAAAAGGAAAATAAATGTGATTCAGACTTAGGCTAAATTGCAGAAATTGGGATATGCATCGGATTCAGGACCACATATGACAAAGACCTGGATCGAATTTAAAAAAAAGTCTAATTGTCAGGAAAATATTGAATACAGGTTGCATGTAGTCAAAGCATTTTGAGGATTTTAGTCATCAAAAGCATTTATTTTGCTGCTTTCTCTCTGGATAACTGAATAATGCTTTTTCCCACCACACCAACAGCTCTGTGCCGACGGCTACGATGTCGCTAATCTTCTGTCGGCGGATCAAAATGTCAAACGAAGAGGATTCAAGCTTGAATATTTCCTTCGGCCACCAGTGCATGTCACGTTAAGCTTCCAGGTTCGGATAGAGATATATCGGCTGGATTTGGAGCTCTGGCCGTGGGTGATGGATTCTGGATCTCGGAGGATTGAGATTTCCACTAGCTCCGTGAAGGACGACCCAAACTTCCAGCTGGTTTCTCGATGCGATTTGAGGGATGAACTACGGGTTTGTTTGGTGCATCCCACATTTAAACCTCGAGAAGAGTCTCAAAAGCCAGCTCACGCGACAGAGTTTTGGAAGAGCGGATCACTGGGATCGGTTGCTCAGCTCCGCATCACTATTATCTACAGCGGAGCTGCGGCTTCAGTCGGGTTCAAGTCACTTTCGGTTTGGGGTTTGCCGTCACGTTCCTGTTCGGCTGCAGAGATTGAAGCTATTAATCGAACTGTAGGATCTAAACTCAAACCGGATCCCAGAATACAGGGTGAATCTGCTTCGGAAAGCAAACGTGCAGCTAAAAGAAGGTACGAGGCAACTTTTGCCCACTCAAGCTCTGATTCTGAAGGGCTCCTGATGACAAAATCACCCGGTGTAAACTTGAGTGTGTCTACAGTAGATCCAAACCCTGATCCAGATCTGAATCAGATCCCAGAGGAGTTTCTAGACCCCCTAACACAAGAGCTGATGGTGCTCCCAATGATTTTACCCAGCGGTATGATCATCGATCAAAGCACTTTGGAGGAGTACGAGAAGAGGGAGGCAACATGGGGTCGGCAACCCAACGACCCCTTCACCGGTGTTCCTTTCACCCGAAACTCAAAACCTCTTCCCAACCCTCTCCTCAAAACCCGAATCGATCGGTTGGTCCTCCGAATGGGATGCACAGGAGCTGGGAGCAGAAGTAATGCGTTAAATAAACCGCAGCCGTCCAGACTCGTGTTTGCAGATGCAAAATTGAGATCTGAATTTGAAGCGAGTCGAAATCACGGATCGAATTCAACATCTACAAGTACAAACACTCCACAAACACCGTGCTATGGAACCGTTCCTCACACCGAACTCAAATCTGCTTCTCAGGCCAGAAGTAGGGCTTCGCTCTCAAATAAGCCAGTTAGATCAAGGGTTAAAGACAAAGAGGACGAATCAAGGGTTAACCCGGAACAATCCAGAATTCAGAGTAAATCCGTTTCTGGAGCTAAATCACGAGATGAAAGGATGGACCGCTCTTCTTCCTCAGGTTTGAACCTCACACTAACCCTAACCCAAAACACAATTCAACAAAAGTACACATTGAAAACTCATGAAATGAGAAACCCACAGGTGGCTCTTATTTTGACACATTAAACTCAAAATTATTTAAAGAAATTTAGCTTTTAGCTCTTTTGATTAGGTTTAGTGACATCACAACATCTGTAATTCAATCAAAATGTATTTACATACCACTTTTTGGCTTTAAAGCCCCGTTATAAAGAAAATACCTACTGTGGATCAACCTTATTTAATTAAAAATTCATACTGTATTATTTCATAGGGTAAAAATAGAATTACTAACTCTACTACTAACTCAGGAAGTATGATTATCTTTATTCAGTCTACTGGGACCAGTTGTATATTGGGAAGGAAGAGTTGTAATCGTTAACTTGTTACATGAGCGTAGTTTTAACTAATTGGGCCTAAATTTTTGATTTTTTTTGTGATGAAAGTTATGCTTATAAAATGGCACTAGGGATGCAACGGTTGCATATTGTAGTTGTATTATTATAGTGTGCGGAATAATCACGATTATCATGCATCCATTAATTTCAAAATAAAATTAGTTTAGAGAAAGACACGAAAACTTCAGATATTTGAAAGTTTTAGTTATTGATAATCAGCCACCAAATAATCCAGCAAAAAATCTTAGTTGAAAGTTTGTTAAAGAAACATTTTGACATTCATTTCATGTCATTTAACAGCTTTTTCAATCTCTAGCAACCTTTACGACGCTCTCAGGCTCCTCGTCTAGTCCTGTTTCTCGTTTTGCAGCGTGTCAAACATTTCAGGTGAGAGGTGACTCAGCTCTATGAGCCCGCCTCAAGTTTAACTTCATTACGATATTAATGCAATATTTTTCATTGCTTTGATGAAATTAAAGGAATGCAATAAAGAAATCAGATGTCATTTTTATTTTGAGGATTCCAAAAAATATCGAAACATAACATGCATAACGCGTCTCTTATCTGCGCAACAAACAGAGTAATAAAACGCAGCCTGCATTTATAAAAACAAAACTGCAGCCTTTTGAAAAGATAAAATATATAAAATCAAATTAATACAATTTAAGTTTGATTTGATAATACCCCAAAGTGTCATTCAAAATATTTACTGTCAAAAATAAGAAATCACTTTATAAAAACAGCCACTTTGTTACTAAATATGCCTTTCCTGGAAATGTCTTTCCACGTTTCTCTTCTTGTTATTTGAGAACTTCTCACTGCAGAGCAAACATTCAGAAGATCCTTCCGCATCAGCAATGAAGCGTTGAATCCTCTGTTCTCTCAGTTATTTCTCTCTTTGGGGTCCAGGGCCCTTCACACAGCCGCCGGTGTGTTTACAACAGCCCCCGCCTGGCATCCCGCCCCCTGCTGGTAGAAGCGTGTGTTGCAGGCTATGAAGCAAATCTTCGTGGACAGAAATGATGAAATTAAATATTTATTCTACACACTTTTACAGCATTGGAAAACGTTAAGAATGTTTGTCCTCCTATAGAAACCATATTAAGCAAAACATATTTACCTCACCCATCTTTTTCCATTTTCAAACTATTTTGAAAAAGCTCCAGAGAGCCACTAGGGCGGTGCTAATGAGCCGCAGGTTGCAGACCCCTGCCTTAATGGCACAATGTAAAAACTTTTCATGACGCCTTTAATGTTGTCTTTTTCATAGCCTTATTGTGCGCTGTTAATTGTTTTGCTCTGTCTTTTCTCAGAGTCTAATTCTCACGAGCGACGTTTAGCAGAGAGCTTGAATGCCGCTCTAGAAGCAGCGCTGAATGGGTTACCAGCGTTCACCTCACAGAGTGAACCCCAGAACACTCTTCAGACCAAAGGTATAACGAGGTAGAGATGGTTTGGTTAGTTCCACTAGAAGCGATGCTGTGTTTGCTTCGGGAAGCTGGAGCAGTGCTTCCGTGCAGTAAACGGACCGACTCATCCGAGCTCTGTTTCGCAGGTGGACTCTCGTGTGTGTTCTGCTCGCGCGCCCTCTCGGTGTTCTCCTCCAGCTCCCCGTCCTACTCTCTCCCCTGTGAGCACGTGGTGTGTGGAGAGTGTGTGAGAGGCAGAAGCCCAGCTGCAGGAGCGGAGCTGCATTGCCCCTCATGCGGATCTGCAGTCTCATCCAGAGACATCACCCGAGTTCATCACTGAGAAAGACTCTTCAAGTTTAGCACATGTACAGCTCATTAAATCCACTTTAAAATAATTGGTTCCTGTCTTTATTAGGCGCCAAAGAATAAAGTTGTGAACACAACTAGAGGCGCATTAAAAAGGGGAATATCATAACAGGGTTTATGTGGGATCTTAAATATTTGTAGGATTTCTTTTATTTGAGCAAAATCACCAGCGGATCCCCTAGCCCTTGGAGAAGCTGTTTGAGTTTATTCAAACAAAAGACTTCTGGAAACACAGAATTTCAGTCTCCTTATATACTCTCAAAAGGGAGTGGTAACTGGTCACAAAAGCATAGTCAGAGTTTAAACCCCCCAAACCCCCTAGAGCAAATGGTGTGCAGGAGCATTCCAGGGGAAGATGGACTGTGACAGCTTGGGTAATAAAAACACAGGATGTTCTAGTCACACACAAGCACAAAGAGAGTCTCACAAGAATACAGAGTAATTAGTATAATATGAGAATTCCTTATTATTCTTACAATATTTTTTCCAAGGTCTTAGTTTTTTATGTCCATGTAAAGCTCATTTGATGCTGTTTTTGTTGCTGCTTGGGGTTTCCAGAGATTGAGAAAAAGGTCATAATGCTAAAAAGAATTTTGTTAGGATTGCCAGAGTTTGCCAAAAGTGATGGATAGGGTTGCAAACAATATATTTGAAGCATACAGTTTATTATCCAAAAATGCTTTGTATCTAATTTGATGCGATAGTTTGAGAAAAGTCTTATATACACTCAAAATTTTAATAATGATAGTTAGGGTTGCAAGTGTGTTTGTAAGGGTTTCCAGAAATGCTCAAAAACGCTCAGTTTTGTAAAAGACATGGTTAGGGTTGCAAGTGTTGTTGATATTATGATTTAGGTCTTAAATTAGATTCTTAACTTACGTTTAACCCGATGAAACCTGAAGAAACCTTGTTCAGGCTTCAGAATCACGAGGAAGATCGCTAGCTGAGCATGTGTGCAGAAAAGCCTCAGTGAAACCCTCCGCAAGAAGGACAACTCTTAAAAGGTAATTGGAGAAAAATCTCACAGAGAGAATTATATTGACAGTGTTCAGAGAAAAGAAAAAATGTGACCTGCTGCATCGACAGGATAGTCAAACGAGGGATTCAGAAATCTGAGGGAGCTTCAAAAGGAGTGGACATACAGTTGCAATAGTTCCATCTGTCAAGGCCCTCCTGAACCAAACCCAATGTCGGAGGAGCCCATGCTGGGTTCAGGAGAAACAGTGATGGCGATCTTCTTTTTAGATGAGAGCACCTTTTGCATGTCATTTGACGATCAAGGCCCAAGAGTCTGGAAAAAGACCAGAGAGGAACAAAAGTCAAGCAGCTCAAAGTCCGCTGTGAAGTTTCCACAGTCTGAGATGGTTTGGAACAATCATCTGCTGGTGTGAGTTCAGTGTCTTACCAAGTCCAAAATCAGCTTGGATGTCTAGCAGGAGATTTTAGAGCACTTTGGAGTGCTACATTCCTGCGACATTATTAGTCTAAATCAGAGGTCGGCAACTCAAAATGTTGAAAGAGCCATATTGGACCAAAAAAAAATAATAAATAAATAATTGGTCTGTAGCCGCAAAAAATGAAAAGCCTTGTATAAGCCTAATAATGAAGGCAACACATGCTGTGTGTGTCTATATTAGCCTACTATAAAAATGACTAAGTTGGCTACAAATACATAATGAGCCTTCATGATTAAATGTTTATTTTTTCTGTAGAGAATGACGCACCACGTGACGACTCTGTTGTACGATGCCGCCTCAAGTTTAACTGTTTAACTCAAGTTTGAATTGTTTCATTGCTTTGATGAAATTAAAGAAATGCAATAAAGAAATCAGATTTATGATGCCATTTTTATTTTGAGGATTCCAAAAAGCATCAAAATGGATTGTGCATAACATGGCCCTTATCTGAGCAACAAACAGAGCAATAAAACGCAGCCTTTTGAAAAGATAAAGTATATCAAATCAAATTTAAGTTTGAGGTACAGTTTAGGTTGATTTGATAATACCCCACAGTGTCATTCCAAATATATACTGACAAAAATAAGAAATCACTTTATAAAAACAGCCACTTTATTACTAAATAATTGCCTTTCCTGGAAATGTTTTTCCACGTTACTCTTCTTGTTATTTGAGAACTTCTCACTGCAGAGCAAACATTCAGAAGATCCTTCCGCATCAGCAATGAAGCGTTGAATCCTCTGTTCTCTCAGTTATTTCTCTCTTTGGGGTCCAGGGCCCTTCACACAGCCGCCGGTGTGTTTACAACAGCCCCCGCCTGGCATCCCGCCTCCTGCTGGTAGAAGCGTGTGTTGCAGGCTATGACGCAAATCTTCGTGGACAGAAATGTTGAAATTAAATATTTATTCTACACACTTTTACAGCATTGGAAAACGTTAAGAATGTTTGTCCTCCTATAGAAACCATATTAAACAAAAATTATATATTTACATTTTTCCTTTTTATTTTTTCCTTTTTCAAACATTTTTGAAAAAGCTCCAGGGAGCCACTAGGGCGGTGCTAAAGAGCCGCATGCAGCTCAGGAGCCGTGGGTTGCCAACCCCTGAGCTAAACAATGCAAGTAGTGGTTATATCTGGATAAATAGTGAGATAAGACGTTCTTATATTCTTGTACTGGTGAGGAGAACAAACTACTGAAGGCCATGAAGAACCAAATGGCTGTTTGCACATTGAAGGTGATGTACGCCCTTCGAGAAGTCTTGAGAGATCTTTATCAAACAGTGGCACTAAAGCAGGTCCTTTACTCTCATGAACTGAGATTTGGTTGCAGTGATTGTAGTTTGTTGAGGCATTCGTCTCGTAAGCACACAATGTACAGAGTGCATTACTCAGGGACTCCGTGGGGTCTTTGAATGTCAAAAATGTAAAAATAATTGTAAATGAACAGGTCTTATTTTTCTGATGCCCATCTAAAGCTTGTTTTATAAATGTTTTGTTGTTGCCAGAGAATAATAAAATGCTGCTAAATCCTAAAAACAAGTAAAAGTGATGAGTAGGTTACCATAGTCTGAGAAAATGTACATAAATGCTCAAAAACACAAGTCATATAGTTAGGGTTGGCATAGTTTGAGAAAAGGGTCATACAAAGATCATACAATTGATGGTTAAGCCTCATAAATGTAAAAAAATGTATGTGTGATTTGTAAGGGTTGCCAGAGATTGCAAAAGTGTGCATAAATACTCAAAATCACAAGCTGTATTTTCCTGGTTACCAAGGATTGAGAAAATGCTTCTAAATGTTCAACTTTGTAAAAGGCATGGTTAGCGTTGCCAGAGTTTAAGAAAACCTCTCAAAAACCTCTCAAAAACGCTCAAAAACATAAAAGTTGCAGTTAGGGCAAACCAACGTAATGTTTGTTTTTAATATGGGATTCATGTGATCCTGTTATAATCTTTTTATAATATTGTGAAAAGGTCATTGTATGTACATCATTTTGAAAGTGTCACAAATTGCATATTGTCTCTCCCCTAATGTAAGTCGCTTTGTACAAAAGCGTCTGCTAAATGCATAAATGTAAATGTCTTGATCTGTGAGAACTGCATCATTTTAACTAGATTCAACTTCTGAAACAATGAGCATGAATTGGACAACCCCGCTGTTGATGACTTCGGATAGTTGAAGGAGGCTGCGTTGGGTCAGAGTGTGTGTCCTTCAGCCTTGGGATGTATAGGAGCCCACTACAATGGACTCCAGAGGTCAGAGCTGTTCATTCCCACACAATGACGGTTCAGCCTTCATCGCTCGCTCTGAAACTCAATGCACTGAACATAATCAGCTCAAGGATCCTCCGAGCGCTGACACACTCCGCCTGACTCACAAACTCTAGAACGGAAAGATCTGAAACTTTTCTCTTTTTCATTCACATAGAAACCTTTACAGAGAAATTACATCTTTATTCTTAATTGGCTCCTATGAAAAATCATCCTTTGGAAGCTGTTTGGTTATAAATATGTACATGGATGATGTGAAAAAAACTCATGTTTTAGTGATTTTCACTCACGTCATTTGTGCATGTTTAGTATAAATAAAATACTATTGAAAACGGCAGAGCCACTGATGATGTCAGGACCTTCTCTCATCGGGTACAGCCCACCACTGACTGACAGGTGTATAGGGAAGCGTATACTTGGGTTTTTGTGAGGAACAAGCCAGATAAAACAGCTCTAACTGGCCACACAACACTGGACTTTTTAAACCATGCAATGCAGATCGGATTTGTAATTGGAATTGAAGCTTAGGCAGCATTCCATTTTTTCCCCTTCCCCTCCAGTAGAGGGCTCATGGCAAAGGGGTGAAAACCATTCCGTTTGAATACTATAGGGCATCACTGTGGCGCAGTGGTTAGCACAGGTATCTCACAGCAAGAAGGTCTCTGGTTCGAGTCTCAGCTGGGTCAGTTGGTATCTCTGTGTGGAGTTCTCATGTTCTCCTCGTGATCGCGTGGGTTTACTCCGGGTGCTCCGGTTTCCCCACAAGAACAAAGACATGTGGAATAAGTGAATTGAGTAAAAACGATTGTTCATAGTGTTTGAGTGAGAATGAGTGTGTGTGGATGTTTCCCAGTGATGGGTTGCAGCTGGAAGGGCATCCGCCGCATGAAACATATGCCAGAAGAGTTGGAGGTTCATTGCGCTGTGGAGACCCTGAAAGAGAAAAAGCCGACAGGAAAATGAATGGATGGATTCGAAACTAAATATGGATTTCCAAACATGCACCTGATTACGTGTGAAAATTTGTAGATAATCTAAGATATTTAAAGAGATTTGTGTTGTTCTTGTTTCTTGTTTTTTTGCTAGATTACATCACATAAGAATTGTCATTAATTACTACTTTTGTATACAAAATGACTTGCGTTTGTGAGACTCTTTGGTTATTAATAAAGGATCGTGCCTCACCATATGTATGTGAAAAATTCATTTTCATAAAGAAAAAGTCATTTTTCACACAAAAAGCTCTTTTTAATAGTGTATACGAGATGATTTTTATGTATATGATGTCTCAAATCATAGCGCTTTCAACCCTTTCCCTTATCCCTCATTTTAAAGGAGAAAGGGTAGGGGCAAGTGAGGCAAAAGGAATCCGATCTTAGCTCGGCACATTCAGGAAACACATAAAATTTATATTACATTATGTAAATGAGCCACAATAGGTGCCCTTAATTTAACCAAAATCTTTATTCGCATCTTGTTGATGCGTGCCATATCTTTGACCAGTTCCTGATCCTTAACTAGTTGGTTATCAATAAAGAGCATGTTACTCAAGTCATGTTACTGGAATTATTTTACTTGCTACATATGTAAAATAAATAAATAAATAAAACCCTAATTCGTGAGTTGACCAAACTTTTCGAAACAAAAAAAAATCTATTTTTTTATTCATTTCAGCTAGGGAATAAACACTGGAAAATACTTTTTTTAATTGAGCAAATGCTCAAAAACGAATAAAAATGACTGTTTAAGAAAAATAATTCTGACACATCATCATCTGAGTTGATTACGTGTAGCATTTCATCATCTCAATCATCATCTCCCTCGTGGATGTTCTGCTTTAAATGCGGGGAATGAACTCCACAACGTCAGATCTCATGGACTAATTGTTCTCGTTTGCATCAGGACGCTAATACGTTTATTGCTCTTCACATTCAGCCTCGTACAGTCCAAGCCGTGATGTTCCCAGAAGCATGCCTAGCTGTTTACAGCTTTGATTGTGTTATTTATGAAGTTGCTCTTTTGTCGGCCTGCATGAGCCTGGCTGATCTGCCGACGCTGTATTAGATTAGTGTTCGTGCTGCTCTGAATGCCGAGCAGCTGTTTACGCTCATTTATTCGCTCGTTCCTTTGACCTGCACTGTTCTTTCCTCCGCTTCGCACTTTTTCAACGAATCCATTATTTAGTTCCCCGGTTTGGACAATAAAACTGAAACACTCGGAACTCATCTGCGCTTGGTGCAGAGGAAACCATGGTGCTCTTCAAGCCCAGAGGAGACCACGCGGGGTCCCATCAACACTCCCATTCTCTCCTAAAATAAAAGAGTACCATGTTTCCTTCTCAAAATCGTATCCAAGCAGGTTCAAGGACAAGGAAAAAACTATTCACATCATCACAATTGCAGAGTGACCTCTGACCCTACTCAGCACATGTTTTGTGTTTTTAATTTCTATTTATGAAGCAACTGCTGAAAGGTGCATCACTGATGTGTCTTCAATTGTGCAGTTGGTCACACTCATTTTGTTTCTAGCTGTCTCACAAACATCTCCATTGCCCAGCAGAATGATCCGCCAACTCTTCTGGCATATGTTTCATGCGGCGGATGCCCTTCCAGCTGCAACCCATCGCTGGGAAACATCCACACACACTCATTCTCACTCAAACATTATGAACAATCGTTTTTACCCAATTCTCTTACTCCGCATGTCTTTGTTCTTGTGGGGAAACCGGAGCACCCGGAGTAAACCCACGCGATCACGAGGAGAATATGAGAACTCCACACAGAGATACCAACTGACCCAGCCGAGGCTCGAACCAGCAACCTTCTTGCTGTGAGACGACCGTGCTACCCCCCCCCCCCCCCCCCCCCCCACATACATCTTGTTATTTATTTATGTGTCCTGTTTGAAAACAGAAGTGACAACATACATTAAAATATCACTGACAGTGATTGACAAGGGGTACAACAAAAGCTATTAAGTAAATAAATAAAAATACAAAGTACAAATGAAGCTATCAGGGATAGAAACATTATGCACTAAAAGTGGCAAACGTTTCATATTGAAATTTCAAATAAATACAATTAAAGAAAAGGTTTTTTTTGTGTGGACGGCTGCAGCTCAAAGTCTGGTTTGATCAAAATCAAAGTTTCACAAACCTGCGTAGTTCAGTCGATCATTATATTCAGTTACCCTTGCTTGTAGAACTTGGAGAGAAGAAGGACGCCATGTCTAAACACGAAATGCAAACGCAAAGAGTCCAAAGCACCAAAGTATTAATAACTTCAGTCAGCTAGAACAGCTTGCACAGGAAAGTTTCAGCGAAGAGACCTCATTTAGTATCAAATTAAAGGTAGCATGTTATGTGAATGATGAAATATGTGTGAAAAGAAATATTTTTTTTTGCCGTTTGCACCCCCCGTCCCTCGCACTCACTAGCCGTAAAAAAATAATAAGTTAAACTTTGTATGAAACTTTTCCACAGAAAGCAAGGCACATGAGTGAGGAGGGGAGGGAGGAGTCGGTGCTGATGCTGAGCTCTATAAAACCTGCAGAGCATCTCCGAGAGCAGGTGTGAGCGTCGTCTGTGCGAGCGTCGAGATGTCTGACTCTCTGCTCTCTGCATTCGTGGTGTGTGCTCTCACACTTTCTGCGCTTTCGTCCGCCTGCTACATACAGAACTGCCCTCGAGGAGGAAAGAGAGAGCAACCGGAGCCCGTCAGAGAGGTACGTCATATTAGAATCGGATTTAATATTCTTTTTTAAACTTTAACAGATGTTAGAAATCGTGTCTGTGGGATGGTGGCTTTTTGGTTGTGGCCCTAAGCACCTGAACGCTTTGACTCCTGAGATCTATAATCTCAGTCCAGACTGGTGTGTGTTAGGCTTTCTTCTTGCGTTCATTCATCGAGGTTTTTGGGAATCCTGTACAATCTCAAGTGCTTAGATTGATCTCCACGATTATCGAGATCTGAATGAAGATAACTTTGCATTATACTTTCATTTTTCACACTTGAGAAGTAGGCTCCAAGGAAAACCGCATATTCAACGTTACATTTTTTTAATAAAAAACAAGAAATTGTTGCCTTTCCTTAGCTTTTCTTCCTAAAATACATTACCCCACAAAAGTAAAGTTTATGAAACAGATATGAAATAACCATAAAACATGTCACATTTAATTGGAAGGATGCTCATTGCTTTGTGCCTGATAAATCTAATAGAGGAATTTCAAAATGACTTTCAGAGCAAAAATAAGATTTTGGTGATTATTTATAACTACTGTATGGATCATTTAGATGGGATTTGATGCATTAAGCCACATCTCTGCTCAAACAACATCCTGAAAATGTATTGTATTTTCTTTACAGAATCCAGGCTAATGACTTCAACCCTAAAAATACTCCGAGTGAAGATTCTAATCTGAAAATCTTCTCGAAAGACTCCAGGGCACACATTTTTGTCCACATTTTAAAATGCTCCAAATTTAGGAGTTCAACTCAAACATTTGCCAAAAGTACAAAATAACAACAAGGGTTTTTAAACTTAACAAATGATCTTTCTAAAAATAAATAAAAAAATGTAAAACCTGTTGAGCTCACACCACTGAACAAACAAATGAAACGTATGAAACAAGCGAAGGCAGCAGTTATGAGAGTGATCTCCCATTAACTTTATCAGCAAATTCTCAATTGTTTGTTATAGAAAACATGGAGAAACTCTTATAGAGGGCAACGCTAGTCTGTCTGGGAAGTATGTTGTAAAAAAAACCTGTATATTCTATTGTTAATATTTTTGTATAAAACAAAGAACTAGTGAAAAAATATAATTATGTATTTATATATCAAAAACCCAAATATCAAACTAAAAACACACGGATAAACCAGATCAACTCTGAAAGGGGTGAGAGAACCTGCTTAGCATTACAGTGCCTTATTTTTTCTACAGTATGAGTGCATGAAAAACAAACTGTCATTCTTTATGGATAGCTATCAAAAATTTAATCTCTCTACGTGAGTGATATATGCAGCACTGACCCCTAGAGGACACACGGGGCTCATGTCGGTCACAGGACTTTGTTTGTGATTGTTATGGCTCGCTTACTATTTGGTATTTATTGCATCGCCAGAACAATCCATACAAACATATTTAAGCTATACTCACAATTTAGCCGTATCACAGTTTGGAGCAAAGTGTGGAGGAGTCTTTTAAAACACCATGCATTTGGTTGGTGAGAAACATCTCCAGGTCTTTAGCTCCGCCTGAAGAACACGACTGAAAGAGATGTGCAGAAGGTTTCAGAAGTGTTCGAGCTCTCGAAAATGATCTAAAGGGTAACATCTGCCTCTTGGGAGCTCTTGAAGTCAAGAAAATACAAAATTGTAACATCATTGATAACTCAGGAGGTGCGAGTGTTGGAGTGCTTTCTCGTTTTCACCCTGGCTCACACTGACACGCTCTGCACGCAACTGAGTTTCTATTTGTTGAAGGGTATCTTGATGTGTCTCAGTGTGCTTCTGTGCGGATCTGAAGAAGTTCCAGAGGCTGAAAGGAGAGCTTCCCCTGATGAGAACGTGAAAGCCGAGCCGAAGCGGAGGGACCGAAAAGAGGCCGAGTGAAAACTGTGGAGAAGCAAGCACCCGAGGACAAAAATTGAGTTGTTATGTGATTGTGGAGCTAAAATCTTCATTTGAGTCAACACAAATTACTTTAATTGTTCTAAATTTGTCTTTTACAATCTCTGATAAGTGCAGGGGTGTGATTTTTGAAAAGTCTGGACGGCACCAAACGAACTATTTTGGAAAAAGATGCTATTTGTTGTGGGGTCTGTTTGTTTTCGGCCAGCTTCACCGCTCCACCAGCCTCACCAGCTCCCCCAGCCTCACCAGCTCACCATCTCCACCACTTCACCAGCTCCACCAGCCTCACCAGCTTCACAGCCTCACCAGCTCACGCTCCACCACTCCACCGCCTCACCAGCTTCCACCAGCTTCACCACCCACCAGCTCACCAGCTCACCAGCTCCACCGCTCACCATCCACCAGCTCACCAGCTCCACCAGCTCACCAGCTCATCATCACCATCTCCACCAGCTTCACCAGCTCCACCACCTCACCAGCTCACCACGTCCACCACCTCACCAGCTCCACCACTTCACCATCTCCACCAGCTCCACCAGCTCACCAGCTCCACCAGCTCCACCAGCCTCACCACTTCACCAGCTCCACCAGCCTCACCACTCCACCACCTCACCACCTCACCAGCTCCACCAGCCTCCCCAGCTCCACCAGCCTCACCAGCTTCACCATCTCCACCACCAGCTCACCAGCCTCACCAGCTTCACACCAGCTCCACCAGCCCACCAGCTCCACCAGCTCACCAGCTTCACCATCTCCACCAGCCTCACCACTCCACCGTCCTCAACCAGCTTCACTCACCAAGCCTCACCAGCTTCACCAGCTCCACCAGCCTCACCAGCTTTCACCATCTCCACCAGCTTCACCAGCTCCACCAGCCTCACCACTCCACGCCTCACCAGCTCTCACCAGCTCACCACTCCCCGCCTCACCACTCCCCACCTCACCAGCTTCACCATCTCCACCAGCCCCAGCTCACCAGCTCCAACCAGCCTCACCACCACGCCTCACCAGCTCCACCAGCCTCACCAGCTTCACCATCTCCACCACTCTTCACCAGCTCCACCAGCCTCACCACTCCACCAGCCTCACCAGCTTCACCATCTCCACCGCTTCACCGCTCCACCAGCCTCCACCAGCTCCACCAGCCTCACCAGCTTCACCATCCCATCACCAGCTCCACCACTTCACCATCTCCACCAGCTCCACCAGCTTCACCTGGCTCCACCAGCTTCACCAGCTCCACCAGCTCCAGGCGAGGCACGGGTCTCCATACGCGCCACTGAACGATGTTTAAATTCTAATGGTTTCTATCAGGTTTTTCATCTTCATGGTGGACTGTCACCACTTTTTGGTGTAATGAGTTAATTATGCGAAAAACCAACAAAACCCTTTTATGAGAGTTGATGTTATCAAATGTAAAGATTTGGAAAGCTCCTTTATGATGTTAACAAGCCAAGACTGTAGAAAAAAATAAAACCTGACATTATAAGTCTGGATTATAACCGCAAATATTTTAAGAGATTTGTAAAATCATTTGGCGCCACCTTTTGGGGAAAAACAAAATTTTTCGATCTAGACCGGAGGACGATTGATAAATTGTGATTGTCAACAATGCAGACAATTTGTTTGAAGCTGGAATGTAATGTGATTTCACAACTTTCCACGTCTACTCTTCGAGCCTTTATCTGTTTAATTATCATGTTAATTGTTAATGATTAACGACAAAAAAGCAAGAAAACCAAACACTTCACAAGATTAGAATATCATGATAAGTTTATTTTAGGCTCCGCCACTTTTTATCCATTACAAAGGGCATCACTTTAAGAACTTTATACTTCTGAAGTACCTCTCGTAATTTAAATCCTGCTTTCATTAAAATCACATTTTTACATTACGTTAAATGTTCTATCCCTAACAACAACAAATTCCACCTCATTATATCCATATCTAAATGTCAACGATTAAATTGTGCAATGAAAACCACTGTCTGGCAACAAAATATGTACATAACCACATAACACTTACTTGATTTTGTTATATTGATGGTGTATGACATGGACATAGCGCTCTGTGACATCATCAAGTGGAAACTCCAGCTTTGCCCTCAATACAAGAGACTGAGCTGCAGTTCCCCGACTGTCCACTTGAAGCTGACTCCAGAATTGTTATGTTTCTGGGGTCATTCGGGTGAGTTCAGTTTTGTCTGGGCTCATTCGGGTGAGTTCAGGTTTTGTTCTGGGCTCATTCGGGTGAGTTCAGGTTTTGTTCTGGGCTCATTCGGGTGAGTTCAGGTTTGTTCTGGGCATTCGGTGAGTTCAGGTTTTGTTCTGGGCTCATTCGGGTGATTCAGGTTTTGTTCTGGGCATTCGGGTGATTCAGGTTTTGTTCTGGACTCATTCGGGTGAGTTCAGGTTTTGTTCTGGACCATTCGGGAGTTCAGGTTTTGTTCTGGGCTCATTCGGGTGAGTTCAGGTTTTGTTCTGCTCATTCGGGTGAGTTCAGGTTTTGTTCTAGGCTCATTCGGGTGAGTTCAGGTTTGTTCTGGGCTCATTCGGGTGAGTTCAGTTTATTTCTGGGCTCATTCGGGTGAGTTCGGTTTTGTTCTAGCTCAGGTTTTGTTCTGGGCTCATCGGGTGAGTTCAGGTTTTGTTCTGGGCTCATTCGGGTGAGTTCAGGTTTTTGTTGGACTCATTCGGTGAGTTCAGGTTTTGTTCTGGGCTCATTCCGGTGAGTTCAGGTTTTGTTCTGGGATCATTCGGGTGAGTTCAGGTTTTGTTCTGGGCTCATTCGGTGAGTTCAGATTTTGTTCGGGCTCATTCGGGTGAGTTCAGGTTTTGTTCTGGACTCATTCGGGTGATTTCAGGTTTGTTCTGGGCTCATTCGGGTGAGTTCAGGTTTTGTTCTGGGCTCATTCGGTGAGTTCAGGTTTTTTTCTGGCTCATTCGGGTGTTTAGGTTTTGTCTGGGCTCATTCGGGTGAGTTCAGGTTTTGTTCTGAGCTCATTCGGGTGAGTTCAGTTTTGTTCTGGGCTCATTCGGGTGAGTTCAGGTTTTGTTCTGGCCTCATTCGGGTGAGTTCAGGTTTTGTTCTGGGCTCTCGGTGAGTTCAGGTTTTGTTCTGAGCTCATTCGGGTGAGTTCAGTTTTTTTGTTCTGGGCTCATTCGGTTTTGTCTGGGCATTCGGTGAGTTCAGGTTTTGTCTTTGCTCATTCGGTGAGTTCAGGTTTTGTTCTGGGCTCATTCGGGTGAGTTCAGGTTTTGTTCTGGGCTCATTCGGGTGAGTTCAGGTTTTGTTCTGGGCTCATTCGGGTGAGTTCAGGTTTTGTTCCGGTAACGTTCTAAACTAGTCCGGTTAAGCACACTAAACCGGTTCTCTAATCAGTCGATAGTTATATTAAACATTTCTAAACTGAACCGACAACCGGTTGAGTTAGCCGAGTGACAGTTGACAGATGGGCGTGGCTCGTGGCTACGATGAGGAGACCTCTGCATTGGTTGAGTGAACGATTCTGAAATATTAGTTTTTTTATTAGTATTCTCATCTTCATGTCGGCTTTTATCCCTTTCGGGGTCGCCACAGCGGAATGAACCGCCAACTCTCTGGCATATGTTTTACCAGCGGATGCCCTTCCCTGCCGCAACCCCATCGCTGGGAAACATTCACACACACATTCACTCTTTAACACTATGGGCAATCGTTCTTTCAATTCACTTATATCACATGTCTTTGGACTTGTGGGGAAACCGGAGCACCCGAGTAAACCCACGCGATCACGAGGAGAACATGAGAACTCCACACAGAAATGCCACCTGCCCCAGCCGAGCCTAGAACCAGCGACCTTCTTGCTGTGAGACACCGTGCTACCCACTGCGCCACCGTGACGCTCGCTTATTATTAGTATGTATACTATAATATCAGCATGATTATATATTACTGTTGCGAGTGTAACGTTATTAAAAACAAGTCTCTATTTATAGCGTAATTTATGAAAATCTCGAACTTTGAGATGAATATATAATTTAACATAATATTATATATTTAAGTTAATATAATTTAGCTATCAAATAGTTTGTTAGTATTCGTTTTTTAAACAAGGAATACTATTATTAGACAATATTATATTTATGTTTGGTGTTCATTTGAAGAAAAAAAAAAAACAAATTTACGTTTAGAACTTATTCATTTGAGGCCACTTTTTGCAATAATGTACAATGTAAAGGTTCAACTACTAGAACATGCAAATGTTGCAATGTATATTTTAAAACTTAAAAAAAAATGTTTCCCGGTTTCTCCGATTTAATTTTATTTAATAAATAATCATTTATTTTGGAGACTTTAAAATTGATCGATTTGACCCAAAGAGAACAAGTGAGTTGAATAAACAATCATGCAGTTCCTGTTCCTGTCCCCAGAGCAGCAGATCCACTGAATTCTTGACAACGAATAGCCGTATTTATCTCCAAATAGACAGTATAAGCTTTAGTAATGTACAAAATATAATCAATCTGTTCGAATAAAGTAGTTACAAATATCCACAGTGTAAAAAAATGCCTGTTCTCAGGCTCGCCGCTAGACGGCAGCAAGGGAATGCGCATCCTTCCTGATAACAGTTCTACGAACCGCAATTATATTTTAGAAACAATAAACAGAAGTCATTCATGTTTTATAAGGTGAATGATCATGAAACCACACGCAAAGCTTTCAAACTCAATATTTCACAAGATGAAATGTTTATCCAATTCCACACTGTGTTAGCACATATACGAATACACGTTTATTCATGTACAAAACAACTTTACTCTAAAGGCATATATCTTGAAGATTTTTGACCAGCCTCAACTGAAATGACATTTTTTACAATTGTCACTTTCTCAGAAAAATGACTCACAAACGCGCAAAACATAACCCTAAAGCCAAACTTCTCATTTCCCGTTTTCATTGAGCCAATTATTAGCATTTTCACTATCCTATTCACTCGAGACCAAACAAGTTAAACAAGTGTAACATGAGATTTTACTACAAAAGCTTTGATCTTAAACAGATTAGTGAAAGCGACACACACACACACACACACCATACACACACGCACACACACATATATATGGGGAGGTTATCATCATCCAGATGAGTTTGTGAGGATGATATGCTTTGTGTCTAGCATTTAAGATGTTTTCTAAGATGTTTAAGAAGTTTCATCTCTTTCAACAGCCGGAGAGGGGCGCAGATCTTCTTTTTCTTGGTGTATAATCTGAAGGACAGAAACAACACATTTAGCAACAAAAGAACAATCAGATACACAATGCAATATAGATGTACGCCATTAAAAATCTGATTCTGAATTTCTCCAAAGACGCAGGAGCTCATCCTGTTGGGATGATGTGAATGAAACTGAGATTAAATTTAAAGCATTTTCAATATTGAAAAAACGCTGGATTTTGCTTCACAAATTAAACTTTAAAACAAATGAAAGGTAACGTGTCGTGTCCAAAGTTCAATCGTGTGCTATTTTAGCGTTTCTGAGCGATGCAGGCAGCTCTACGAACACAGCGGGGTTAGTTTTCTTTACCCTGAAGCCACTTGTTCGTCACAAAAGGGGGCTAGATCGACCAAAACTCATCCTGCATCGTTGTACAGTAGTACCTGATCCAGAAAACAGGATTCTCTCACGACACGTTTCATTTCATGCCAAGTTCAGATGGAAGGATTTTTACGGAAGTTCTGTCTCAGATCTTTTTTGACTTATAATCGGAACAAGTGCCAACAGCTCCAGAATCACAGCAGGCCTAATATCTCACGGGTGCTTGCCACTCGAGAGCGATCTTCTTACGTTGAGTTTTTGATAGTTCTCTATGTGCTTGTGAGCAGTTGTCTGTGGCTTGGGCTTGTGTCTGGCCTTTTTAAAAACCTGTCAGCAGTTCAATAAACACCTAAAATCAATCAGTGGAAACTCTGCAAAGGAGGTACTTGGTTTTGTTTCTGGGGATTTTTAGGCAGCACAGAAAAGTTACATCGTCACACAAGCCGTATATTATTAGACAAAGACCTTTCGTGTGTACTGAGAGTCAATGGTTATAAAGAACAGAGATACGTTGGATAATATTGAATAGCTTGTTGCATGTTGCACTATCTTCGTAGAGACTTTCCACTCCGTGAAGTGAAATGAGATTAAAAAAAAAATTTATGTGACCAGTTGGCCATATATGGAGTGAGCCATACCTGGAATTTGTGCTCTGCATGTAACCCATCCCAGTGTACACACACACACAGCAGTGAACAAACACACCGTGAGCACTCACCCGGAGCAGTGGGAGCCATGGCTGCGGGGCCCGGGGAGCAGTCGGGGAACTGGAGCTCGCTCGAGGGCTCCCACAGCTGTGGTTGCTGAAGATGGAGAGCAAGTGTTTCATCACTCACTCCACCTTCAACTCGGTGGATCTGAGGATCGAACCTGCGACCTTCAGATCAAAAGTCAATCTCCTTTTCCACCCGGACCACAAACTGCCGACATGTTAAAAACCTCCCTCTTTCCCTCTGAATACCTTATTGAAATGTGATTCCCCGAGTGACCTCTAGAGGCTAGGACCATAAATGAGTTCCTATTGTTAACTGCGTTAAAAATGCATTTACAGCAACAATACACATTTAAAGCCTGGTTCCTAGGTGTAGATCATTTTGAGCTTCCTAACAGCTCTGAGGAGCGTTCTGTGGGCTGAGGATGTGGATGAGCTCTCGTGGGGCGACAGAGGGCAAAAGAAAAAACATGAGTACATCAACCATCTCAGCTCAAGAGACGTGTATTGAGAAAGGCATCTTATGGGGGTGGTTTTGGAAATTTGAGAGGTTCGAGCAGATCTCTGAGGTTGTCCTGGCCCGGTGCTCTTTCTCGGGTGTCACGGTGGGCCTGCTCTGTTTGGCTCCGCCCCCTCCTCATCACCTGAATGAGACATGGAACGCTTTTGTGTTAGGCTTCAAGCACCGTATGTTTCAGGTAACCCCTCTGCCTTGGGCCTTGAGTGATGGAGAAAGCTGGCTAAAAGCAGGCGTGCAGCTCGGCACGGCAATGAAGGGACAATGTGCACGAGCTCGCTCTTGAGGCCACCCTGACAAGCCATGATGCTGGGTTGTCATCTGTTGGCAATACACAGTTCCTTCATTAAAGGCCTTGGATAGGCCAACCCCTGACTGAAGATGAGACCAGGCGAGACATACAGAACACCAAAGGAGCAGTAGTGGTCCATACTAGGGGCTAAGTGAGTGTGTGTGGTCCGAGTGGCTTTCATCAGCACTGAGGTTTCATTCTCGTTATTTCCAATCCTTCAAAATCCTGCTATTTTCCCATTTTGGACCCTACGTTAATGACTCTAAACTACTGAGACACAAATGAACAGTATTATGACCCGTTTTCTTACGCACTCATCCTTTTATGATACCTTAAATACTTGATCCTAAAAATGCTCATGGCTCAAAAAAGTTCGGAGACCACTTCAGATGAGACCTGTTTCACATTGTGCATGAACACTCACATTAGTGCATCGATCTCACAGCGGCCAGATTTCTTCTGGATGGCGTGTCCGATGACTTCTGCGCGGATCTCATGAGGGATTCTCTTAGAAACCTTCAGACAGCATGGCTGGATCCATCCTGCACCGACACAAACACATTCCTTAGCTTCAGAAAGACCGGATTAAATCTGTGATTATAGAGTAGAAGGCAAAGAGAGAAGAGAAAATGTTTCCTTTATTCTGTTTGGTCCAAAACCTCGTTTGATTGAAATGGAGCTTAGCTGACAACTGGAAAAGCCTCGGGTGATGACAGAGCGAAATTTCCTTTGAGCTCAGACAGAAGAGAGACTCAGAGGAGACTTTACTTAGGAACGATAGCTTTTGGTGTTCGCGATCTGCTGCTGTCTGTCCAAACAGGTCACTTATTAAGCACAGTTACCCGGACAAAAGAACCATTTTGTTCATGCAACAAAAAAAGTGACTTTTGGTAAACTCCAACAGAGGAAGGTCTTAGATGATAAACTAAACGATTGAAAATACTTTTCACAGATGCATATCTTAAGCATGGATTCTGTTAGAATAAAATGTTTAAAAAGCGGTACATTACAAACTCCATCGTAAATAAAGCAGAGAGCATTTCTGACCTTCAGTGCTGGTGAGGAGGATGAGGGACACGCAGACGAGCAGAAGCAGAGACGAAGATCTGAACTCCATCTCGAGACGAGTGAGAATGAACGCAAAACATTGTCACTCTTCCTTATTCTTTCTCTTTCTCTCCTCCCTTGCTCGCTAGCACAGCTCCACCCACACACTCACAGCTGTTAGAGCTTTGACCTGTGGGTGTTTTTGCAATTAGGTGCCCTGATTTAACATTTATTTAATTCACAAATTGGACTTGAGTCCATGAGAAGACAGTCTGGCCTTAAAGCTTGAGTCCATCAGAAGACATTCTGGCCTTAGAGCTTGAGTCCATGAGAAGACAGTCTGGCCTTAGAGCTTGAGTCCATGAGAAGACAGTCTGGCCTTAAGCTTGAGTCCATGAGAAGACAGTCTGGCCTTATAGCTTGAGTCCATGAGAAGACAGTCTGGCCTTATAGCTTGAGTCCATGAGAAAACATTCTGGCCTTATAGCTTGAGTCCATGAGAAGACAGTCTGGCCTTAGAGCTTGAGTCCATGAGAAGACATTCTGGCCTTAGAGCTTGAGTCCATGAGAAGACAGTCTGGCCTTAGAGCTTGAGTCCATGAGAAGACAGTCTGGCCTTAAAGCTTGAGTCCATGAGAAGACAGTCTGGCCTTAAAGCTTGAGTCCATGAGAAGACAGTCTGGCCTTATAGCTTGAGTCCATGAGAAAACATTCTGGCCTTATAGCTTGAGTCCATGAGAAGACAGTCTGGCCTTATAGCTTGAGTCCATGAGAAGACATTCTGGCCTTAGAGCTTGAGTCCATGAGAAGACAGTCTGGCCTTAGAGCTTGAGTCCATGAGAAGACAGTCTGGCCTTAGAGCTTGAGTCCATGAGAAGACAGTCTGACCTTAGAGCTTGAGTCCATCAGAAGACAGTCTGGCCTTATAGCTTGAGTCCATGAGAAAACAGTCTGACCTTAGAGCTTGAGTCCATGAGAAGACAGTCTGACCTTAGAGCTTGAGTCCATGAGAAAACAGTCTGACCTTAGAGCTTGAGTCCATGAGAAAACAGTCTGACCTTAGAGCTTGAGTCCATGAGAAAACATTCTGGCCTTAGAGCTTGAGTCCATGAGAAGACAGTCTGGCCTTATAGCTTGAGTCCATGAGAAAACAGTCTGACCTTAGAGCTTGAGTCCATCAGAAGACAGTCTGGCCTTATAGCTTGAGTCCATGAGAAGACAGTCTGACCTTAGAGCTTGAGTCCACGAGAAAACAGTCTGACCTTAGAGCTTGAGTCCATGAGAAAACATTCTGGCCTTAGAGCTTGAGTCCATGAGAAGACAGTCTGGCCTTATAGCTTGAGTCCATGAGAAAACAGTCTGACCTTAGAGCTTGAGTCCATGAGGAAAACAGTCTGACCTTAGAGCTTGAGTCCATCAGAAGACAGTCTGGCCTTATAGCTTGAGTCCATGAGAAGACAGTCTGACCTTAGAGCTTGAGTCCATGAGAAAACAGTCTGACCTTAGAGCTTGAGTCCATCAGAAGACAGTCTGGCCTTATAGCTTGAGTCCATGAGAAGACAGTCTGGCCTTAAAGCTTGAGTCCATGAGACAACAGTCTGACCTTAGAGCTTGAGTCCATGAGAAGACAGTCTGACCTTAGAGCTTGAGTCCATGAGAAACAGTCTGACCTTAGAGCTTGAGTCCATCAGAAGACAGTCTGGCCTTATAGCTTGAGTCCATGAGAAAACATTCTGGCCTTATAGCTTGAGTCCATGAGAAGACAGTCTGACCTTAGAGCTTGAGTCCATCAGAAGACATTCTGGCCTTAGAGCTTGAGTCCATGAGAAGACATTCTGGCCTTAGAGCTTGAGTCCATGAGAAGACAGTCTGGCCTTAAAGCTTGAGTCCATGAGAAAACATTCTGGCCTTAGAGCTTGAGTCGATCAGAAGACAGTCTGGCCTTAAAGCTTGAGTCCATGAGAAGACAGTCTGGCCTTAGAGCTTGAGTCCATCAGAAGACAGTCTGGCCTTAAAGCTTGAGTCCATGAGAAGATCAGATGTTTTTCTGATAAGGATACGCAGCTAGAGACAAATATCTGCCACATGAAACTTATCTGCAAGGATAACTTTCTGTATATATGCCCCACCTATGGAGGGACAGGGAGGTACAGATTTGAGAGTCGGTTCTGTAACCATCCTTGTTGCTGTTCAAAAGATCTTATGCTGAGAAGTAAAGAGAAAATCGGACTTCGATTTAAATCGAAGGGTGAAAAACAACCACAGACCATTTGTCCAATTTATTTACAACATGCACGTATTCGCCATGAATGTCAAATCGAGGGAAATTTTCTTATTTATTTCAACAATTTGGTTTGAAGCTGGAATGTAATGTGATTTCACAACTTTCCACGTCTACTGCTTCGAGCCTTTATCTGTTTAATTATCATGTCAATTGTTAATGATTAACGACAAGAAACAACAAGAAAACAAACACTTCACAAGATTAGAATATCATAAGTTTATTTTAGGCTCCGCTCACTTTTTATCCATTACAAAGGGCATCACATTTAAGAACTTTATTACTTCTGAAGTACCTCTCGTAATTTAAATCCTGCTTTCATTAAAATCACATTTTTACATTACGTTATGTTCTATCCCTAACAACAAACAAATTACACCTCATTATATCCATATCTAAATGTCAACGATTAAATTGTAAAAACATTGTCTGGCAACAAAATAATGTACATAACCACATAACACATACTTGATTTTGTTATATTGATGGTGTATGACGCTCGTGACATCATCAAGTGGAAACATCCAGCTTTGTCCTGTGATGCTCAATACGAAGAGACTGAGCTGCAGTTCCCCGACTGTCCACTTGAAGCTGACTCCAGAAGTGTTATGTTCTGTGTTCATTCGGGTGAGTTCAGGTTTTGTTCTGGGCTCATTCGGGTGAGTTCAGGTTTTGTTCTGGGCTCATTCGGGTGAGTTCAGGTTTTGTTCTGGGCTCATTCGGGTGAGTTCAGGTTTTGTTCTGGGCTCATTCGGGTGAGTTCAGGTTTTGTTCTGAGCTCATTCGGGTGAGTTCAGGTTTTGTTCTGGGCTCATTCGGGTGAGTTCAGGTTTTGTTCTGGGCTCATTCGGGTGAGTTCAGGTTTTGTTCTGGGCTCATTCGGGTGAGTTCAGGTTTTGTTCTGGGCTCTTTCGGGTGAGTTCAGGTTTTGTTCTGGGCTCGTTCGGGTGAGTTCAGGTTTTGTTCTGGGATCATTCGGGTGAGTTCAGGTGATGTTCTGGGCTCATTCGGGTGAGTTCAGGTTTTGTTCTGGGCTCATTCGGGTGAGTTCGGTTTTGTTCTGGGCACATTCGGGTGAGTTCAGGTTCTGGATATACTGTCAGGTTGCGGTGGCCAAGAGAGAAAAGCGAACCCCAAATGCATGACAGTCTTTAAATTATAATTTATGAAATAAACAAATAACGAGCCCAGGGAATGTAGGGCAAACAAAGCAAAACCCACGAGGGTTTTTAATCTACAAACCAGATACTTGAGAGATCATGACATAAACTCGGTTGACTTTGGCTTGTGTTCTGGATACACTCAATTGAGTTTAGGTTATATTCTGTTCATGCTCTCTTTAATCCACATTATGTTTTGAGACTGATCTACTTGGTTAAGATTAGTCTACAAGTTTCCGCTCACTCCGTCCATTCTAAACCTGGTCAATGTTTTTAACATAACAAAGATGAGCTTCTGTCTGCAGTCAACTATTACCTTAACATTGGTAATCAAAATCTGAATATATCTAAAATTTTTAATAAATCTTTTAAAGAGGTCCCTTGATTGGTGCATGGTCCAAAGCAGTTGCTCTATTATTATCTTTGAGAAGACACAGAAAGGATTCTGTGGCTACTGTTAAGCAGGTCATTGCACCAACAAGTCGCAACTTATCATGAAAAGAATGTTGTTTATAACTCTTTACTTTCCCAGCAACTCTTTTCTTCAGTAATCAACAGGACACATGAATCTCAGGACGGGAGGGGGGTGTTCGTGAGAGTGCGTTGTTTGCTAAAGGGTGTGTTACTCTACATCTTTTGTGTCCTTTAGTTCATCTGGTTTAATTTCTTTTTAAAAGGATAACATTGATTCATTCTGTCAAAATCGTTTAGTTTCTTGTAATGGGCGCTCTTTTTGTCCTACAAGATTTCGATTAACAAAGGTTTACCTGAAGTTCTGGTTCTGCAAGCCTGCCAGTTTCTGTGTGTGTGAGCTAAAATCCCCAGAACGAATTGAGGTGTCAAGATAAGCTGGTTCTGAAAGAGACATAAACCAGTAGAAGAAGAAGGAAAGAGAAACCAGTCCATGGAGATTTACAACCATTTACTACATACAATATTTACACAGCATCAAGTGACATCACTTAAATCTGTTCAAATCAGATCAGAAGATTGAGCTAGAATCAGTTAAAGACGTCAGATCCATCTTAAAAAGATGTTACATGGCCTCGTAACATTTTACATCACATGAAATCAAGTTTTAAACCTGATTACAAGGTAAACAAGTTTAAAGGAACCTCTCTTTTTCAGATGTTTTAACAGGAATGTTGCTTTACCCCGCTAAAAGATCCATCCAGCATTTTACATCCTGCTGAACACATGCCGTTTTAAAACATTAAAAGATCTCATCCCGCTTGTTGCATTAATCCCACCCAACGAGTGTAATCGCCTCTCTAATTCCGGGATGTTGACAGTAGAGTACTCTAATTTGCAAAAAATATACTGCCTGGTTCAACTATAAAACAAGCTCTTGAAATCTGTAGCTGATCCAGTTTATGTGCAAAAGCTAAGATCAACCCAGTGATGCTAATTCTGCTTCTGTGATGCCACCGAACGGTAACCCCCTGAGTGACACGGAGCAGGTGACTGCAGACGCGGAACAGGTGAGTGCAGACGCGGAGCAGGTGAGTGCAGACGCGGAGCAGGTGACCGCAGACGCGGAGCAGGTGACCGCAGACGCGGAGCAGGTGACTGCAGACGCGGAACAGGTGAGTGCAGACGCGGAGCAGGTGAGTGCAGACGCGGAGCAGGTGACCGCAGACGCGGAGCAGGTGACCGCAGACGCGGAGCAGGTGAGCGCAGACGCGGAACAGGTGAGTGCAGACGCGGAGCAGGTGAGTGCAGACGCGGAGCAGGTGACCGCAGACGCGGAGCAGGTGACCGCAGACGCGGAGCAGGTGAGTGCAGACGCGGAACAGGTGACCGCAGACGCGGAGCAGGTGACCGCAGACGCGGAACAGGTGAGTGCAGACGGGAGCAGGTGACCACAGACGTGGAGCAGGTGAGTGCAGACGCGGAGCAGGTGAGTGCAGACGCGGAGCAGGTGACCGCAGACTCCGCAGGGAGTGCAGACGCGGAGCAGGGAGTGCAGACGCGGAACAGGTGAGTGCAGACGCGGAGCAGGTGACCGCAGACGCGGAGCAGGTGAGTGCAGACGCGGAGCAGGTGACCGCAGACGCGGAGCAGGTGAGTGCAGACGCGGAGCAGGTGACCGCAGACGTGGAGCAGGGAGTGCAGACGCGGAACAGGTGAGTGCAGACGCGGAGCAGGTGACCGCAGACGTGGAGCAGGGAGTGCAGACGCGGAACAGGTGAGTGCAGACGCGGAGCAGGTGACCGCAGACTCCGCAGGGAGTGCAGACGCGGAGCAGGGAGTGCAGACGCGGAGCAGGTGAGTGCAGACGCGGAGCAGGTGAGTGCAGACGCGGAGCAGGTGAGTGCAGACGCGGAGCAGGTGAGTGCAGACGCGGAGCAGGTGAGCTTGTAGAAAATACTGTTTTCATGCTTCTTCCTCTCAAATACATACTGCTTTGTGATCAAACTAGATTAGATTGAATAGAAATCCTTACCCACATAGCAAATTGTATTTTGTTCAGCTCTGGCAAGTCATTTTGCGTGGCTCAAGTTCCCAACAAATAACTTTTAGGCACATTAACTACAACGCCACCCCTTCCATGCTTCTACTGGATGCAAGTGCTACACAAATACTACATTTAGTTCAATTATTTAGCTGATTGCGTATCAATCTGATCAAAACAATTGAACTATGTAGTATTTGTGTAGCACTTGCATCCAGTAGAAGCATGGAAGGGGGTGCGTTGTAGTTAATGTGCCTAAAAGTTATTTGTTGGGAACTTGAGCCACGCAAAATGACTTGCCAGAGCTGAACAAAATACAATTGCTATGTGGGTAAGGATTTCTATTCACTCTAATCTAGTTTGATCACAAAGCAGTATGTATTGAGAGGAAGAAGCATGAAAACAGTATTTTCTACAAGCTCACCTGCTCCGCGTCTGCACTCACCTGCTCCGTCGACTCACTGCTCCGCCTGCTCGCGTCTGCACTCACCTGCTCCGCGTCTGCACTCACCTGCTCCGCGTCTGCACTCCCTGCTCCGCGTCTGCACTCCCTGCGGAGTCTGCGGTCACCTGCTCCGCGTCTGCACTCACCTGTTCCGCGTCTGCACTCCCTGCTCCACGTCTGCGGTCACCTGCTCCGCGTCTGCACTCACCTGTTCCGCGTCTGCACTCCCTGCTCCACGTCTGCGGTCACCTGCTCCGCGTCTGCACTCACCTGCTCCGCGTCTGCGGTCACCTGCCTCCGCGTCTGCACTCACCTGCTCCGCGTCTGCGGTCACCTGCTCCGCGTCTGCACTCACCTGTTCCGCGTCTGCAACTCCCTGCTCCGCGTTCTGCACTCCCTGCGGAGTCTGCGGTCACCTGCTCCGCGTCTGCACTCACCTGCTCCGCGTCTGCACTCACCTGCTCCACGTCTGTGGTCACCTGCTCCCGTCTGCACTCACCTGTTCCGCGTCTGCGGTCACTGCTCCGCGTCTGCGGTCACCTGTTCCGCGTCTGCACTCACCTGCTCCGCGTCTGCGGTCACCTGCTCCGCGTCTGCGGTCACCTGCTCCGCGTCTGCACTCACCTGCTCCGCGTCTGCACTCACCTGTTCCGCGTCTGCGCTCACCTGCTCCGCGTCTGCGGTCACCTGCTCCGCGTCTGCGGTCACCTGCTCCGCGTCTGCACTCACCTGCTCCGCGTCTGCACTCACCTGTTCCGCGTCTGCAGTCACCTGCTCCGCGTCTGCGGTCACCTGCTCCGCGTCTGCGGTCACCTGCTCCGCGTCTGCACTCACCTGCTCCGCGTCTGCACTCACCTGTTCCGCGTCTGCAGTCACCTGCTCCGTGTCACTCAGGGGGTTACCGTTCGGTGGCATCACAGAAGCAGAATTAGCATCACTGGGTTGATCTTAGCTTTTGCACATAAACTGGATCAGCTACAGATTTCAAGAGCTTGTTTTATAGTTGAACCAGGCAGTATATTTTTTGCAAATTAGAGTACTCTACTGTCAACATCCCGGAATTAGAGAGGCGATTACACTCGTTGGGTGGGATTAATGCAACAAGCGGGATGAGATCTTTAATGTTTTAAAACGGCATGTGTTCAGCAGGATGTAAAATGCTGGATGGATCTTTTAGCGGGGTAAAGCAACATTCCTGTTAAAACATCTGAAAAAGAGAGGTTCCTTTAAACTTGTTTACCTTGTAATCAGGTTTAAAACTTGATTTCATGTGATGTAAAATGTTACGAGGCCATGTAACATCTTTTTAAGATTGGATCTGACGTCTTTAACTGATTCTAGCTCAATCTTCTGATCTGATTTGAACAGATTTAAGTGATGTCACTTGATGCTGTGTAAATATTGTATGTAGTAAATGGTTGTAAATCTCCATGGACTGGTTTCTCTTTCCTTCTTCTTCTACTGGTTTATGTCTCTTTCAGAACCAGCTTATCTTGACACCTCAATTCGTTCTGGGGATTTTAGCTCACACACACAGAAACTGGCAGGCTTGCAGAACCAGAACTTCAGGTAAACCTTTGTTAATCGAAATCTTGTAGGACAAAAAGAGCGCCCATTACAAGAAACTAAACGATTTTGACAGAATGAATCAATGTTATCCTTTTAAAAGAAATTAAACCAGATGAACTAAAGGACACAAAAGATGTAGAGTAACACACCCTTTAGCAAACAACGCACTCTCACGAACACCCCCCTCCCGTCCTGAGATTCATGTGTCCTGTTGATTACTGAAGAAAAGAGTTGCTGGGAAAGTAAAGAGTTATAAACAACATTCTTTTCATGATAAGTTGCGACTTGTTGGTGCAATGACCTGCTTAACAGTAGCCACAGAATCCTTTCTGTGTCTTCTCAAAGATAATAATAGAGCAACTGCTTTGGACCATGCACCAATCAAGGGACCTCTTTAAAAGATTTATTAAAAATTTTAGATATATTCAGATTTTGATTACCAAATGTTAAGGTAATAGTTGACTGCAGACAGAAGCTCATCTTTGTTATGTTAAAAACATTGACCAGGTTTAGAATGGACGGAGTGAGCGGAAACTTGTAGACTAATCTTAACCAAGTAGATCAGTCTCAAAACATAATGTGGATTAAAGAGAGCATGAATAGAATATAACCTAAACTCAATTGAGTGTATCCAGAACACAACCCAAAGTCAACCGAGTTTATGTCGTGATCTCTCAAGTATCTGGTTTGTAGATTAAAAAACCCTCGTGGGTTTTGCTTTGTTTGCCCTACATTCCCTGGGCTCGTTATTTGTTTATTTCATAAATTATAATTTAAAGACTGTCATGCATTTGGGGTTCGCTTTTCTCTCTTGGCCACCGCAACCTGACAGTATATCCAGAACCTGAACTCACCCGAATGAGCCCAGAACAAAACCGGAACTCACCCGAATGAGCCCAGAACAAAACCTGAACTCACCCGAATGAGCCCAGAACATCACCTGAACTCACCCGAATGATCCCAGAACAAAACCTGAACTCACCCGAACGAGCCCAGAACAAAACCTGAACTCACCCGAAAGAGCCCAGAACAAAACCTGAACTCACCCGAATGAGCCCAGAACAAAACCTGAACTCACCCGAATGAGCCCAGAACAAAACCTGAACTCACCCGAATGAGCCCAGAACAAAACCTGAACTCACCCGAATGAGCTCAGAACAAAACCTGAACTCACCCGAATGAGCCCAGAACAAAACCTGAACTCACCCGAATGAGCCCAGAACAAAACCTGAACTCACCCGAATGAGCCCAGAACAAAACCTGAACTCACCCGAATGAGCCCAGAACAAAACCTGAACTCACCCGAATGAACACAGAACATAACACTTCTGGAGTCAGCTTCAAGTGGACAGTCGGGGAACTGCAGCTCAGTCTCTTCGTATTGAGCATCACAGGACAAAGCTGGATGTTTCCACTTGATGATGTCACGAGCGTCATACACCATCAATATAACAAAATCAAGTATGTGTTATGTGGTTATGTACATTATTTTGTTGCCAGACAATGTTTTTACAATTTAATCGTTGACATTTAGATATGGATATAATGAGGTGTAATTTGTTTGTTGTTAGGGATAGAACATAACGTAATGTAAAAATGTGATTTTAATGAAAGCAGGATTTAAATTACGAGAGGTACTTCAGAAGTAATAAAGTTCTTAAATGTGATGCCCTTTGTAATGGATAAAAAGTGAGCGGAGCCTAAAATAAACTTATGATATTCTAATCTTGTGAAGTGTTTGTTTTCTTGTTGTTTCTTGTCGTTAATCATTAACAATTGACATGATAATTAAACAGATAAAGGCTCGAAGCAGTAGACGTGGAAAGTTGTGAAATCACATTACATTCCAGCTTCAAACCAAATTGTTGAAATAAATAAGAAAATTTCCCTCGATTTGACATTCATGGCGAATACGTGCATGTTGTAAATAAATTGGACAAATGGTCTGTGGTTGTTTTTCACCCTTCGATTTAAATCGAAGTCCGATTTTCTCTTTACTTCTCAGCATAAGATCTTTTGAACAGCAACAAGGATGGTTACAGAACCGACTCTCAAATCTGTACCTCCCTGTCCCTCCATAGGTGGGGCATATATACAGAAAGTTATCCTTGCAGATAAGTTTCATGTGGCAGATATTTGTCTCTAGCTGCGTATCCTTATCAGAAAAACATCTGATCTTCTCATGGACTCAAGCTTTAAGGCCAGACTGTCTTCTGATGGACTCAAGCTCTAAGGCCAGACTGTCTTCTCATGGACTCAAGCTCTAAGGCCAGACTGTCTTCTGATCGACTCAAGCTCTAAGGCCAGAATGTTTTCTCATGGACTCAAGCTTTAAGGCCAGACTGTCTTCTCATGGACTCAAGCTCTAAGGCCAGAATGTTTTCTCATGGACTCAAGCTCTAAGGCCAGACTGTCTTCTGATGGACTCAAGCTCTAAGGTCAGACTGTCTTCTCATGGACTCAAGCTATAAGGCCAGAATGTTTTCTCATGGACTCAAGCTATAAGGCCAGACTGTCTTCTGATGGACTCAAGCTCTAAGGTCAGACTGTTTTCTCATGGACTCAAGCTCTAAGGTCAGACTGTCTTCTCATGGACTCAAGCTCTAAGGTCAGACTGTTGTCTCATGGACTCAAGCTTTAAGGCCAGACTGTCTTCTCATGGACTCAAGCTATAAGGCCAGACTGTCTTCTGATGGACTCAAGCTCTAAGGTCAGACTGTTTTCTCATGGACTCAAGCTCTAAGGTCAGACTGTCTTCTCATGGACTCAAGCTATAAGGCCAGACTGTCTTCTGATGGACTCAAGCTCTAAGGTCAGACTGTTTTCTCATGGACTCAAGCTCTAAGGTCAGACTGTTTTCTCATGGACTCAAGCTATAAGGCCAGACTGTCTTCTCATGGACTCAAGCTCTAAGGCCAGAATGTTTTCTCATGGACTCAAGCTCTAAGGTCAGACTGTTTTCTCGTGGACTCAAGCTCTAAGGTCAGACTGTCTTCTCATGGACTCAAGCTATAAGGCCAGACTGTCTTCTGATGGACTCAAGCTCTAAGGTCAGACTGTTTTCTCATGGACTCAAGCTATAAGGCCAGACTGTCTTCTCATGGACTCAAGCTCTAAGGCCAGAATGTTTTCTCATGGACTCAAGCTCTAAGGTCAGACTGTTTTCTCATGGACTCAAGCTCTAAGGTCAGACTGTTTTCTCATGGACTCAAGCTCTAAGGTCAGACTGTCTTCTCATGGACTCAAGCTCTAAGGTCAGACTGTTTTCTCATGGACTCAAGCTATAAGGCCAGACTGTCTTCTGATGGACTCAAGCTCTAAGGTCAGACTGTTTTCTCATGGACTCAAGCTCTAAGGCCAGACTGTCTTCTCATGGACTCAAGCTCTAAGGCCAGACTGTCTTCTCATGGACCTCAAGCTCTAAGGCCAGAATGTTTTCTCATGGACTCAAGCTATAAGGCCAGACTGTCTTCTCATGGACTCAAGCTATAAGGCCAGAATGTCTTCTCATGGACTCAAGCTCTAAGGCCAGACTGTCTTCTCATGGACTCAAGCTTTAAGGCCAGACTGTCTTCTCATGGACTCAAGCTTTAAGGCCAGACTGTCTTCTGATGGACTCAAGCTCTAAGGCCAGACTGTCTTCTCATGGACTCAAGCTCTAAGGCCAGAATGTTTTCTCATGGACTCAAGCTATAAGGCCAGACTGTCTTCTCATGGACTCAAGCTATAAGGCCAGAATGTTTTCTCATGGACTCAAGCTATAAGGCCAGACTGTCTTCTCATGGACTCAAGCTATAAGGCCAGACTGTCTTCTCATGGACTCAAGCTTTAAGGCCAGACTGTCTTCTCATGGACTCAAGCTCTAAGGCCAGACTGTCTTCTCATGGACTCAAGCTCTAAGGCCAGAATGTTTTCTCATGGACTCAAGCTTTAAGGTCAGACTGTCTTCTCATGGACTCAAGTCCAATTTGTGAATTAAATAAATGTTAAATCAGGGCACCTAATTGCAAAAACACCCACAGGTCAAAGCTCTAACAGCTGTGAGTGTGTGGGTGGAGCTGTGCTAGCGAGCGAGGGAGGAGAGAAAGAGAAAGAATAAGGAAGAGTGACAATGTTTTGTGTTCATTCTCCCTCGTCTCGAAATGGAGTTCAGATATTCGTCTCTGCTTCTGCTCGTCTGTGTGTCCCTCATCCTCCTCACCAGCACTGAAGGTCAGAAATGCTCTCTGCTTTATTTAAGATGGAGTTTGTAATGTACCGCTTTTTAAACATTTTATTCTAACAGAATCCATGCTTAAGATATGCATCTGTGAAAAGTATTTTCAATCGTTTAGTTTATCATCTAAGACCTTCCTCTGTTGGAGTTTACCAAAAGTCACTTTTTTTGTTGCATGAACAAAATGGTTCTTTTGTCCGGGTAACTGTGCTTAATAAGTGACCTGTTTGGACAGACAGCAGCAGATCGCGAACACCAAAAGCTATCGTTCCTAAGTAAAGTCTCCTCTGAGTCTCTCTTCTGTCTGAGCTCAAAGGAAATTTCGCTCTGTCATCACCCGAGGCTTTTCCAGTTGTCAGCTAAGCTCCATTTCAATCAAACGAGGTTTTGGACCAAACAGAATAAAGGAAACATTTTCTCTTCTCTCTTTGCCTTCTACTCTATAATCACAGATTTAATCCGGTCTTTCTGAAGCTAAGGAATGTGTTTGTGTCGGTGCAGGATGGATCCAGCCATGCTGTCTGAAGGTTTCTAAGAGAATCCCTCATGAGATCCGCGCAGAAGTCATCGGACACGCCATCCAGAAGAAATCTGGCCGCTGTGAGATCGATGCACTAATGTGAGTGTTCATGCAAAATGTGAAACAGGTCTCATCTGAAGTGGTCTCCGAACTTTTTTGAGCCATGAGCATTTTTAGGATCAAGTATTTAAGGTGTTTAAGGTATCATAAAATGATGGGTGCATAAGAAAACTGGCCATAATACGTGTTCATTTGTGTCTCATTAGTTTAGAGTCATTAACGTAGGGTCCAAAATGGGAAAATAGCAGAAGGATTTTGAAGGATTGGAAATAACGAGAATGAAACCTCAGTGCTGATGAAAGCCACTCGGACCACACACACTCACTTAGCCCCTAGTATGGACCACTACTGCTCCTTTGGTGTTCTGTATGTCTCGCCTGGTTTCATCTTCAATCAGGGGTTGGCCTATCCAAGGCTTTTAATGAAGGAAATGTGTATTGCCAACAGATGACAACCCAGCATCATGGCTTGTCAGGGTGGTCTCAAGAGCCTGCTCGCGCACAGGCATTGTCCCTTCATTGCCGTGCCCAGCTGCACGCCTGCTTTTAGCCAGCTTTCTCCATCACTCAAGGCCCAAGGCAGAGGGGTTACCTGACGCATACGGTGCTTGAAGCCTAACACAAAAGCTTTCCATGTTCCAATCAGGTGACGAGGGAGGGGCGGAGCCAAACAGAGCAAGCCCACCGTGACACCCGAGAAAGAGCACCGGGCCAGGACAAAATCAGAGATCTGCTCGAACCTCTCAAATTTCCAAAACCACCCCCATAAGATGCCTTTCTCAATACACGTCTCTTGAGCTGAGATGGTTGATGTACTCATGTTTTTTGCTTTGCCCTCTGTCACCCCACGAGAGCTCATCCACATCCTCAGCCCACAGAACGCTCCTTCAGAGCTGTTAGGAAGCTCAAAATGATCTAAACCTTGGAACCAGGCTTTAAATGTGTATTGTTGCTGTAAATGCATTTTTAACACAGTTACCAATAGGAACTCATTTATGATCCTAGCCTCTAGAGGTCACTCGGGGAATTACATTTCAATAAGGTATTCAGAGGGAAAGAGGGAGGTTTTAACATGTCGGCAGTTGTGGTCCGGTGGAAAAGGAGATTGACTTGTGATCTGAAGGTCGGAGGTTCGATCCCCAGATCCACCGAGTTGAAGTTGGAGTGAGTGATGAAACACTTGCTCTCCATCTTCAACAACCACAGCTGTGGAGCCCTCGAGCGAGCTCCAGTTCCCCGACTGCTCCCCGGGCCCCGCAGCCATGGCTCCCACTGCTCCGGGTGAGTGCTCACGGTGTGTTTGTTCACTGCTGTGTGTGTGTGTACACTGGGATGGGTTACATGCAGAGCACACATTCCAGGTATGGCTCACTCCATATATGGCCAACTGGTCACATAAATTTTTTTTTTTAATCTCATTTCACTTCACGGAGTGGAAAGTCTCTACGAAGATAGAGCAACATGCAACAAGCTATTCAATATTATCCAACATATCTCTGTTCTTTATAACCACTGACTCTCAGTACACACGAAAGGTCTTTGTCTAATAATATACGGCTTGTGTGACGATGTAACTTTTCTGTGCTGCCTAAAAATCCCCAGAAACAAAACCAAGTACCTCCTTTGCAGAGTTTCCACTGATTGATTTTAGGTGTTTATTGAACTGCTGACAGGTTTTTAAAAAGGCCAGACACAAGCCCAAGCCACAGACAACTGCTCACAAGCACATAGAGAACTATCAAAAACTCAACGTAAGAAGATCGCTCTCGAGTGGCAAGCACCCGTGAGATATTAGGCCTGCTGTGATTCTGGAGCTGTTGGCACTTGTTCCGATTATAAGTCAAAAAAGATCTGAGACAGAACTTCCGTAAAAATCCTTCCATCTGAACTTGGCATGAAATGAAACGTGTCGTGAGAGAATCCTGTTTTCTGGATCAGGTACTACTGTACAACGATGCAGGATGAGTTTTGGTCGATCTAGCCCCCTTTTGTGACGAACAAGTGGCTTCAGGGTAAAGAAAACTAACCCCGCTGTGTTCGTAGAGCTGCCTGCATCGCTCAGAAACACTAAAATAGCACATGATTGAACTTTGGACACGACATGTTACCTTTCATTTGTTTTAAAGTTTAATTTGTGAAGCAAAATCCAGCGTTTTTTTCAATATTGAAAATGCTTTAAATTTAATCTCAGTTTCATTCACATCATCCCAACAGGTTGAGCTCCTGCGTTTTTGGAGAAATTCAGAATCAGATTTTTAATGGCGTACATCTATATTGCATTGTGTATCTGATTGTTCATTTGTTGCTAAATGTGTTGTTTCTGTCCTTCAGATTATACACCAAGAAAAAGAAGATATGTGGCTCTCTCCGGCTGTTGAAAGAGATGAAACTTCTTAAACATCTTAGAAAAACATCTTAAATGCTAGACACAAAGCATATCATCCTCACAAACTCATCTGGATGATGATAACCTCCCCATATATATGTGTGTGTGCGTGTGTGTGTGTGTGTGTGTGTGTGTGTGTGTCGCTTTCACTAATCTGTTTAAGATCAATGCTTTTTGTAGTAAAATCTCATGTTACACTTGTTTAACTTGTTTGGTCTCGAGTGAATAAGATTAGTGCAAATGCTAATAATTGGCTCAAATGAAAACGGAAATGAGAAGTTTGGCTTTAGGGTTATGTATTGCGCGTTTGTGAGTCATTTTTCTGAGAAAGTGACAATTGTAAAAATTTTCATTTCAGTTAGACTGGTCAAAAATCTTCAAGATATATGTTTTTAGAGTAAAGTTGTTTTGTACATGAATAAACGTAACGTCTTAAATGTGCTAACACAGTGTGGAATTGGATAAACATTTCATCTTGTGAAATATTGAGTTTGAAAGCTTTGCGTGTGGTTTCATGATCATCCACCTTATAAACATGAATGACTTCTGTTTATTGTTTCTAAAATATAATTGCGTTCGTAGAACTGTTTATCAGGAAGGATGCGCATTCTGGTCCCTTGCTGCCGCCTAGCGGCGAGCCTGAGAACAGGCATTTTTTGCACTGTGGATATTTGTAACTACTTTATTCGAACAGATTGATTATATTTTGTACATTACTAAAGCTTATACTGTCTATTTGGAGATAAATACGGCTATTCGTTGTCAAGAATTCAGTGGATCTGCTGCTCTGGGGACAGGAACAGGAACTGCATGATTGTTTATTCAACTCACTTGTTCTCTTTGGGTCAAATCGATCCATTTTAAAGTCTCCAAAATAAATGATTATTTATTAAATAATTATATCAAAAAAAATTAAATCGGAGAAACCGGGAAACATTTTTTTTAAGTTTTAAAATATACATTGCAACATTTGCATGTTCTAGTAGTTGAACCTTTACATTGTACATGATTACAAAAAGTTGGCCTCAAAAGAATAAGTTCTAAACGTAAATTTGTTTTTTTTTTTTCTTCAAATGAACACCAAACATTATAAATATAATATTGTATAATAATAGTATTCTTTTGTTTAAAAAAACGAATAACTAACAAACTATTTGATAGCTAAATTATATTAACTTAAATATATAATATTATGTTAAATTATATATTCATCTCAAAGTTCGAGATTTTCAATAAATTACGCTATAAATAGAGACTTGTTTTTAATAACGTTACACTCGCAACAGTAAATATAAATAATGCAGATATTATAGTATACATACTAATAATAAGCGAGCGTCACGGTGGCGCAGTGGGTAGCACGGTCGTCTCACAGCAAGAAGGTCGCTGGTTCTAGGCTCGGCTGGGGCAGGTGGCATTTCTGTGTGGAGTTCTCATGTTCTCCTCGTGATCGCGTGGGTTTACTCCGGGTGCTCCGGTTTCCCCACAAGTCCAAAGACATGTGATATAAGTGAATTGAAAAGAACGATTGCCCATAGTGTTAAAGAGTGAATGTGTGTGTGAATGTTTCCCAGCGATGGGTTGCGGCAGGGAAGGGCATCCGCTGCGTAAAACATATGCCAGAGAGTTGGCGGTTCATTCCGCTGTGGCGACCCCGAAAGGGAATAAAGCCGACATGAAGATGAATGAATACTAATAATAAAAACTAATATTTCAGAATCGTTCATCTCAACCAATCGCAGAGGTCTCCTCATCGTAGCCACGAGCCACGCCCATCTGTCAACTGTCTCTCAGGCTAACTCAACCGGTTGCTCGGTTCAGTTTAGAAATGTTTAATAATTAACTATCGACTGATTAGAGAACCGGTTTAGTGTGCTTAACCGGACTAGTTTAGAACGTTACCGGAACAAAACCTGAACTCACCCGAATGAGCCCAGAACAAAACCTGAACTCACCCGAATGAGCCCAGAACAAAACCTGAACTCACCCGAATGAGCCCAGAACAAAACCTGAACTCACCCGAATGAGCACAGAACAAAACCTGAACTCACCCGAATGAGCCCAGAACAAAACCTGAATGAGCCCAGAACAAAACCTGAACTCACCCGAATGAGCTCAGAACAAAACCTGAACTCACCCGAATGAGCCCAGAACAAAACCTGAACTCACCCGAATGAGTCCAGAACAAAACCTGAACTCACCCGAATGAGCCCAGAACAAAACCTGAACTCACCCGAATGAGCTCAGAACAAAACCTGAACTCACCCGAATGAGCCCAGAACAAAACCTGAACTCACCCGAATGAGCCCAGAACAAAACCTGAACTCACCCGAATGAGCCCAGAACAAAACCTGAACTCACCCGAATGAGCCCAGAACAAAACCTGAACTCACCCGAATGAGTCCAGAACAAAACCTGAACTCACCCGAATGAGCCCAGAACAAAATCTGAACTCACCCGAATGAGCCCAGAACAAAACCTGAACTCACCCGAATGATCCCAGAACAAAACCTGAACTCACCGGAATGAGCCCAGAACAAAACCTGAACTCACCCGAATGAGTCCAGAACAAAACCTGAACTCACCCGAATGAGCCCAGAACAAAACCTGAACTCACCCGAATGAGCCCAGAACAAAACCTGAGCTCAGAACAAAACCTGAACTCACCCGAATGAGCCCAGAAATAAACCTGAACTCACCCGAATGAGCCCAGAACAAAACCTGAACTCACCCGAATGAGCCTAGAACAAAACCTGAACTCACCCGAATGAGCCCAGAACAAAACCTGAACTCACCCGAATGAGCCCAGAACAAAACCTGAACTCACCCGAATGAGTCCAGAACAAAACCTGAACTCACCCGAATGAGTCCAGAACAAAACCTGAACTCACCCGAATGACCCCAGAACAAAACCTGAACTCACCCGAATGAGCCCAGAACAAAACCTGAACTCACCCGAATGACCCCAGAACAAAACCTGAACTCACCCGAATGAGCCCAGAACAAAACCTGAACTCACCCGAATGAGCCCAGAACAAAACCTGAACTCACCCGAATGAGCCCAGAACAAAACCTGAACTCACCCGAATGACCCCAGAACATAACACTTCTGGAGTCAGCTTCAAGTGGACAGTCGGGGAACTGCAGCTCAGTCTCTTCGTATTGAGGGCAAAGCTGGATGTTTCCACTTGATGATGTCACGAGCGCTATGTCCATGTCATACACCATCAATATAACAAAATCAAGTAAGTGTTATGTGGTTATGTACATTATTTTGTTGCCAGACAGTGGTTTTCATTGCACAATTTAATCGTTGACATTTAGATATGGATATAATGAGGTGGAATTTGTTTGTTGTTAGGGATAGAACATTTAACGTAATGTAAAAATGTGATTTTAATGAAAGCAGGATTTAAATTACGAGAGGTACTTCAGAAGTAATAAAGTTCTTAAATGTGATGCCCTTTGTAATGGATAAAAAGTGAGCGGAGCCTAAAATAAACTTATCATGATATTCTAATCTTGTGAAGTGTTTGTTTTCTTGCTTTTTCTTGTCGTTAATCATTAACAATTAACATGATAATTAAACAGATAAAGGCTCGAAGCAGTAGACGTGGAAAGTTGTGAAATCACATTACATTCCAGCTTCAAACCAAATTGTCTGCATTGTTGACAATCACAATTTATCAATCGTCCTCCGGTCTAGATCGAAAAATTTTGTTATTTTCCCCAAAAGGTGGCGCCAAATGATTTTACAAATCTCTTAAAATATTTGCGGTTATAATCCAGACTTCATAATGTCAGGTTTTATTTTTTTCTACAGTCTTGGCTTGTTAACATCATAAAAGGATGCTTTCCAAATCTTTACATTTGATAACATCAACTCTCATAAAAGGGTTTTGTTGGTTTTTCTGCATAATTAACTCATTACACCAAAAAGTGGTGACAGTCCACCATGAAGATGAACAACCTGATAGAAACCATTAGAATTTAAACATCGTCTCAGCTGGCGCTCGTATGGAGACCCGTGCCTCGCCTGGAGCTGGTGGAGCTGGTGAAGCTGGTGGAGCCAGGTGAAGCTGGTGGAGCTGGTGGAGATGGTGAAGCTGGTGGAGATGGTGAAGCTGGTGAGGCTGGTGGAGCTGGTGAGGCTGGTGGAGCTGGTGAAGCTGGTGGAGATGGTGAAGCTGGTGAGGCTGGTGGAGCTGGTGAGGCTGGTGGAGCTGGTGAAGCTGGTGGAGATGGTGAAGCTGGTGAGGCTGGTGGAGCTGGTGAGGCTGGTGGAGCTGGTGAGGCTGGTGGAGCTGGTGAAGCTGGTGGAGATGGTGAAGCTGGTGAGGCTGGTGGAGCTGGTGAGGCTGGTGGAGCTGGTGGAGCTGGTGAAGCTGGTGAGGCTGGTGGAGCTGGTGAGGCTGGTGGAGCTGGTGAAGCTGGTGGAGATGGTGAAGCTGGTGAGGCTGGTGGAGCTGGTGAAGCTGGTGAGGCTGGTGAAGCTGGTGAGGCTGGTGGAGCTGGTGAGGCTGGTGGAGATGGTGAAGCTGGTGAGGCTGGTGGAGCTGGTGAGGCTGGTGGAGATGGTGAAGCTGGTGAGGCTGGTGGAGCTGGTGGAGATGGTGAAGCTGGTGAGGCTGGTGGAGCTGGTGAGGCTGGTGGAGCTGGTGAAGCTGGTGAGGCTGGTGGAGCTGGTGAGGCTGGTGGAGCTGGTGAAGCTGGTGAGGCTGGTGGAGCTGGTGGAGCTGGTGAGGCTGGTGGAGCTGGTGGAGATGGTGAAGCTGGTGGAGCTGGTGAGGCTGGTGGAGCTGGTGAAGCTGGTGAGGCTGGTGGAGCTGGTGAAGCTGGTGGAGATGGTGAAGCTGGTGAGGCTGGTGGAGCTGGTGAAGCTGGTGGAGATGGTGAAGCTGGTGGAGCTGGTGAAGCTGGTGAGGCTGGTGGAGCTGGTGAAGCTGGTGGAGATGGTGAGGCTGGTGGAGCTGGTGGAGCTGGTGAAGCTGGTGAGGCTGGTGAAGCTGGTGAGGCTGGTGGAGCTGGTGAAGCTGGTGGAGATGGTGAAGCTGGTGAGGCTGGTGGAGCTGGTGAGGCTGGTGGAGCTGGTGAAGCTGGCCGAAAACAAACAGACCCCACAACAAATAGCATCTTTTTCCAAAATAGTTCGTTTTGGTGCCGTCCAGACTTTTCAAAAATCACACCCTGCACTTATCAGAGATTGTAAAAGACAAATTTAGAACAATTAAAAGCTAATTTGTGTTTGACTCAAATGAAGATTTTAGCTCCACAATCACATAACAACTCAATTTTTTGTCCTCGGGTGCTTGCTTCTCCCACACGTTTCTTCACTTCGGCCTCGTTTTCGGTCCCTCCGCTTCGGCTCGGCTTTCACGTCTCTCATCAGGGGAAGCTCTCCTTTCAGCCTCTGGAACTTCTTCAGATCCGCACAGAAGAGCACCTGAGACACATCAAGATACCCTTCAACAAATAGAACTCAGTTGCGTGCAGAGCGTGTCAGTGTGAGCCAGGGCTGAAAACGAGAAAGCACTCCAACACTCGCACCTCCTGAGTTATCTAATGATGTTACAATTTTGTATTTTCTTGACTTCAAGAGCTCCCAAGAGGCAGATGTTATCCCTTTAGATCATTTTCGAGAGCTCGAACACTTCTGAAACCTTCTGCACATCTCTTTCAGTCTGTGTTCTTCAGGCCGGAGCTAAAGACCTGGAGATAGTTTCTCACCATAACCAAATGCATGGTGTTTTAAAAGACTCCTCACACTATTTGCTCCAAACTGTGATACGGCTAAATTGTGAGTATAGCTTAAATATGTTTGTATGGATTGTTCATGGCGATGCAATAAATACCAAATAGTAAGCGAGCCATAACAATCACAAACAAAAAGTCCTGTGACCGACATGAGCCCTCGTGTGTCCTCTAGGGGTCAGTGCTGCATATATCACTCACGTATAAAGCAAGCGGTCAACGTTAATAGGAAGTGACTGAACTGCAGTTCCTTGTCTGGCCACTTGAGGCTGACTCCAGAAGTGAGCGGGTTCTCACTCACTCCAATGTTAAAACTGGAGAAATAAAAAAAAACATTTATGCACCTCTAGCTTCGTAAGGTTTGTTGACTCAAATCACTAGTTTTGATCTGCATATTTTTAACTGTATAATATTACTTTTTGACATTTTGTTTAAGAGATATTGTGCCTTTGCATAAGTAAGGGCTTGGTTTCTTGAGTGGCGAGTGACCGTTCTTCACTGTTCTCGTCACGTTTCATCCTTCGTCATTCATGATATCTCACTTTATTTGACTGATTCGTGGACGAGACACACGTTAACGGCGGAGCCTCCGTTTCCTTCCGAAGAAACCAGCAGGTGGCGTCACAAACACTACATCCATGTTTTTTACAGTCAATGGTGTAAAGTTGTTTTTTAGGCCAGAAATGCAAACAGATGACTTGTGATTTTAGATTTGGAAAGGCTTATCGCTTTCCCTCAAGAACGACTGGAACATCTCTCATTTCCTTTTTATCTTCATTCATTTTCACTTTACATTTTGTTGCTCTCAGCTATGTAAAAACAAGCTTGGCAGCAGACTTTAGATGAAAGAAACGAAGTTCATAACTCGTCTACATCACTCTGAATGCATCGTTTATCACCAGAACAGTTTTATTTAAACATGAGATGAGTGTCTTCATGCAGTTACGCTTTAGATCAGGGATGCTTCCTGGCGCTGAGAACTTTGGGGACTGAGCACAAACCCTTTAAACATAATTATTGGGGATCCCTGTGGTGCTGTTTAATGTAGCAGAGCTAAACATGCTGGGAATCAAATCCCAATGATCTGTAATTGCTCTAAGATATGATACATCAGTGAAATTAATACTACATTAATTAAATGATTAAAATGAACAAGGTACAGCCAAATGAAGAATCATAAATGAGAAAGGTCACACATTGATGGTTCAGAAAATGTTTTTACATACAATAAGTTCCCTTTTAGATACTTGGCCAACTTAGTTAACTAAGTGCTTCTTTTATATTGCGTTTGATTGGCCACCAATGTGCATCACATATGTTGCTGCCAATCGCGAAAGCTTCGGTCACTTTTGCTCTATTCTCTGCAGAAGCACACACACACTCCCACACACACACACACGTGCACGCAGACACACGCGCACACACACACACACGCGTGCGAACAGACACACACGCACACACACACACACGCGTGCACACAGACAAACACACACACACACACACACGCGCGTGCACACAGACAAACGCGCACACACACACACACACGCGTGCACACAGACAAACGCGCACACACACACACACGCGCGTGCACACACACACACACGCGCGTGCACACACACGTGCACACAGACAAACGCGCACACACACACACGTGCACACAGACACACGCGCGCACACAGACACACGCGCACACACACACACACACACGCGTGCACACACACACACACATACGCGTGCACACGCACACACACACACAAGCTCTGTGTAAACATGTCCCCCGGTGCTCATGTGCTGTTAAATCAAACACTGAGAAAAAGGCCTGAAATACTAAAAGCTTTATATCTCGCTGCCTGTGTCATACAGATCAAAAAGAGCACTCGTCCATTTATTTAATCTTGAAGTATCGAGCAAGCAAATAAAAAATCTTTCAATCTGCAAGTCTTGTCAATTCTAATGAATTTCTTCTAAAATGAACACTGCTGTAAATGCTTTGCTGATAGTAAATTTGCATCCGTGGAGGTTTCTCAGAGGCCTGCAGGTGAGTTGAACGCTCCGGACGTGAAACGCCGCTCACACAGCGTTTGGCTCACACTAACTCCACAGAGCAAACGCACACATCTCCTCACCATACGGAAAGGGTTCTGAGCATGCTCACCGAGTGTGCCCAGCCTGCGTACGGCCCCCAGAGCTCCCGGAAGCAGTCGCCTGTGGAAGAACACATCACAGATTCAGCCGTGCTCCAGGCATTGAGAAGGTAGCACTCAGATGAGATACAGACCGATCTCTTGATAGACTCGATCCGTTAGAGTCTTCGGACCAGTGCTGATTGGAAACTTGTAATCGCGTTTAGCAATCTGCCACACATGTGTGTCCACAGGAAGGGCCTCCAACTTATCCAGGGACATGAGAGCAACGCAGTCGGCCACCTGAGGAATCGAGCATGTTGCTGAGAGAGAGTCTGCAGGGCACGGATCGTGCAGAGAGATTTAGACCTTTACTTTCAAACCGACTCCAGGAAGAGTTCTCAGAGCATCTCTGGCGAGGAGATAGGGGGCGCTGCGGAGCGACAGGAGCCAGTTAGGTTCATGAGCCTCCATGATGAGCCGGGAGCTCTGCTGCAGAAAGCGAGCGCGGTAGCCGAACCCCAAATCACGCAAGTGCTGCTCCATGCTCGGCTCTGCCACACACAGAGACGCCACTGAACAACCACGCCCACAAGAACAGATCAGCCAATCACAGCGGAGAGTTCACCAGTTGAGAAGAGATTTTGCATAGAGCTTCTGGAGCAGGCGAGTTTCCATTTCTAGCCTACTTTCCCTAGACTCTGATCAATAAAAAACCAACAAGGCCTGAAAATAGCATCTGATAGATACCTGCCATATCCCGCAGGGCTGGAAAGCCATGGTAGGCCACACCGTCGAGAGTGCAGAGCAGCGGCCCGAGTGTCTGGCACAGCCTCTCGATCATCCCCTGGATGCGCGAGATGTGGTTGTTGGAGCTGCAGATGAAGGAGAAGAGGCACTCCACCGGCTCCTGACGCAGCAGACGCACCCCTGAAGGAACCGGACAGCGGCGAACGGTTAAAGCTGGGACTGTTCTGGATTCATTCTTGCATTTGTTCATTTAAAGGTTCTGTATGCGAGCTTTCATGAAACACAAACTGGGAGGGGCGCAAATCAGGAGCTTCTCACACAATATCTCCCAAAAATGGCATGCAGCACCAGTTCAGAACCATTTTATGCAATTTTATTCATTGTATTTCTTACATTTATTAAATAATTATATATGTATATATATATATATATATATATATATATATATATATAGAGAGAGAGAGAGAGAGAGAGAGAATTATATACATCTTTTCATTCATTAAAAATGTAAGTTACTTTTAATAACATTTAGCTGTTTTATTTTAATTATTTTATTTCTATGTCTTGTTTAGTTTTAATTGTATGCTAATCTCATTTTTGCATAAATCTCATTTGAATTATGTTTATTATTGTGCGGTTGATTCTACTTTGTTTTCACATACATTTTATTTTGTTGTAATATGTAATACTTTGTATTATTTAAAGTCTTATTATTTACATTTTGTTAATTTTGTTGCTAATTTAACCTATTAAAATACTTTTCATTTTGTTATTTTTATCATAACTCACTTAGTTTAGTTTCATTTTGTCATTTTAATTAATGTATGCAAATGTATTTTATTTAGATTTTAAAAGTCATTTTATTTTGTGCAAAATCTAACTTTGTTTTGGTTTATTTTATTTACATAAATTTAATTAAAACTTTTTTTTGTCATTTGTGGTAAAATTATTGTCACATTCTATTGATTTTAATTGCATTTGTTATTAAAAAAAACATGTATTCGAGTAATTTGCTTTTAATTTAGCTTTACATTTTTGTCTATTTTAATAAAAAGAAAAATGATAAACTTCCAAAATTGAGTGTAAAGCTATTTGCATCCTTCTCATGTAAGTAAATTGAAAGCGTTCTTTATAACTACGCTGGAACTTGATCTTTCTAAGCTGTGAGAATCCTGGACCGAGTGAATGGTGAGTGAATGTGGCCCAGCGCACCAAAGGCGCACTCATCGCTGCTTCAGTACCGGTGAAGACGCTTGCTGTGTGTTTAAAGTGTGTGTCCGCAGCGCTCCAGTGCTTGTACAGATCCCCGAGATGAACTCCGAGCTGAAAGTAGTCCCTGAGAAGATCCTCATCTGATGTGCTTGCTCCTGACTCCTCCAGGCTCCATCGCTTCTCCTCGTCCTCCTCCTGCTGCACTTCAGCGCCTCCCGGCAGTCTCTTCCCCGGCTCCTCCTCGCATCGGCGTCCCGCTCCAGGAGTCCCTCGAGCGCCGTAGACACAGTACCACAGAGCGTCCTCCGTTTGCGTCAGCGTCCACACCTTCCCCCCCATAACTCCAGTCCAGTGGTCCTCTGCGCTCGCTCGCCATCTGCACACACCCAGAGCACGCACCACGCACGACTTTACTTTCATTTAGCTCTGTGTAACGTGTTAGTTACGTGTAAACAACTGCTAGACTAATAAAAACACGAATGACTCGATACATTTAGAGAATGTAATCGTGATCAATGCATGCTTGTCTTTGAAAGATCAAAACTCATCAACATTCTGAACGTCAATTGTAAATTCTAAGAGAGAAGGTCCTAAATTAACCCAAAACTACAAATTCTTGACTTTGGATTCATTTTTTGAGCATCTAAGTAAAACGACATAACAAAAAATTCAAACTGCAAAACAAAACAAAAAAATCTCTGGGGAGTTCTTGACTGGGGAGATCTTCACTGGGGAGATTTTCACTGGGGAGTTCTTCACTGGGGAGATCTTCACTGGGGAGATCTTCACTGGGGAGATCTTCACTGGGGAGTTCTTCACTGGGGAGATCTTCACTGGGGAGTTCTTCACTGGGGAGTTCTTCACTGGGGAGATCTTCACTGGGGAGATCTTCACTGGGGAGTTCTTCACTGGGGAGATCTTCACTGTGAGTTCTTCACTGAGGAGTTCTTCACTGGGGAGTTCTTCACTGAGGAGTTCTTCACTGAGGAGTTCTTCACTGGAGAGATCTTCACTGGGGAGTTCTTCACTGGAGAGTTCTTCACTGGGGAATTCTTCACTGGGGAGTTCTTAACTGGGGAGTTCTTCACTGGGGAGATCTTCACTGTGAGTTCTTCACTGAGGAGTTCTTCACTGGAGAGATCTTCACTGGGGAGTTCTTCACTGGAGAGATCTTCACTGGGGAGTTCTTCACTGGAGAGTTCTTCACTGGGGAATTCTTCACTGGGGAGTTCTTAACTGGGGAATTCTTCACTGGGGAGTTCTTCACTGAGGAGTTCTTCACTGAGGAGTTCTTCACTGGAGAGATCTTCACTGAGGAGATCTTCACTGAGGAGTTCTTCACTGGAGAGATCTTCACTGAGGAGTTCTTCACTGGAGAGATCTTCACTGGGGAGTTCTTCACTGGAGAGTTCTTCACTGGGGAATTCTTCACTGGGGAGTTCTTAACTGGGGAATTCTTCACTGGGGAGTTCTTCACTGGGGAGTTCTTCACTGAGGAGTTCTTCACTGAGGAGTTCTTCACTGGAGAGATCTTCACTGAGGAGATCTTCACTGAGGAGTTCTTCACTGGAGAGATCTTCACTGGGGAGTTCTTCACTGGGGAGTTCTTTTCTATGGAAGTGATATGGTTGCTTTATTTGACTTCAAAATGGGTTTACTCTGGGATTACTGGTCGGTTTTAATCAACACTTTCTTCATATTAATAAACTAAAAAGCACTATAAAAACGTATTGATTGATAGTTTGCTAAATAAAATCAAATGTGAATAAGAAAATAAGAATAAATTGTTGTTTAGACTACTTAAATCAATGAGAAAAATAATCTTTGTTGAAAAGTAGTAGCTTGACCTAATAAATAAAGTAATAAACAATAAGAAACTAAGTCTTGACTGGATGGAAAAGGGCACCATTTTGGGTTGCGATCTTAAAAATGTAGAAAACACATTTGTATGGGTTAGCAGCTTAGCTAATAATAACAGTCATGAAATGTCTTGAAAATTAAAATATGTAATTTAATTCAAATGGAGTTGGAACCGGGTTGTTAATCAATTTTATTTTTTAATATTAAAGCCAAAATAAGTAATAAATATGCAATGGTTAAGCGTGCATTATTCAGTTTGAAATGTGCAGCGTGGAGGGAAACCCTAAAGAACATCTGACAGATATATGGGTCAGCATATTGTTTTTTACAACATATTTGAGTATTTTTGTCTCTAAAACTCCAAAAGAATAACCTTCGGTGTCTTCAAATCGATTCAGTGAAATAATGCATGTTTTTAAGCTGAAGAACTACATCAGGTGTGACACACCTGAACGAAAAGCTTTTAAATAATGTATTGATCATAAAAGACGGGTGGAACTGTGAGGATCACCTGAAAGACTGACCGCATCCCAGAGTGAGGTCAAGTCTGAGCTCGGACCGGGGACAGGCGAGAGAGCGCCAGGCCTTGCCTCCAGCAGAGCGCAGAGCATGCTGGGACATCTCTCTGCTCCCAAAAAAGCAGCTTAGATCAGGATCTGCTGTCAGATCAAATAAGAAGTTATCAAATCAAACCAAAAATGCATGCATGGATAATAGTCACACAACTGATGGTCACACAAGGGGTGGTCTAAAATGAAACAACATCTAAACTGGATTTTTTTTTTGCTTGTTATTGTTGTTAAACATGCAATTGATGTATTATAACTTCTAAAATGTTGGAATTGTTCTTGAATGAGTACAGAAACATGCTTCCCTTGGGGCATTTACAGCGTATATATTTACATAAATTTAGCTTTAAATAAGCATTAAATCGCATTGCATCATTTTAGTTTATTTCGAGTATTTACTTATGAACATAGAATTTACTTCGGATAGTCCCTGAACACTGATCTGTTAAACTGATCTTTTACTCGTTGCTCAAAAAGTCGTATAATCCACTAATGTCATACCCAATCTGATTGTATTCGTTATTCCTATACGTTTTTTCATTCAATCATCGTATAATATGGTTAAAGTATTTTACATGTTCACATTCCGAGAGCTGAAATCGAAACAGTTCGTCCGTATTTCTGAGCACTTGAACTTGATTGGCTGGCTTCACTCGAAGCGTTAATGCAATTGGTTATCTAACTACACGTGACTTGTGTTGGCCTATAGGTGAAATGAAAGTTACACGAAAACAGCTATTTTTATTTTCTTTTTATTCATACTTTAACATTGAATAAAAAATAGCGTAAACGTGTCATTGTATCTCTAAAAAGTACAACCCTTTCAGTGTAAATCGGGAGGATAAAAATAGCATAAGAGCGTGGGGTGACAAGAACGCAGCCAAAACGTTCACGGAGTTGAACTGGACAAACGTAAACAAACCCAGAGTTATTTTCCACATTTCCTACCCGTATTCTATAAGTGTAGACTTAAAGTAACCCATTAAATTAACAATGGGGTCACTTTTGGTTGTATTTGAACTGCGTTGCGTCATCTCGGGATGTTAACTTTTAAACGATAAATTATAACCTAGGATGGCGATTCACAACTGATGCAACCAAAAGTCAACTGAGACCCGTCGACTATTGGACGTGCGTAATCAAGAGATTAAGCGTGATTGGAGAAAACCACGCAACCTCCCGCCCCGCGAGAGATGGCGGAAACGCTCCCCTCTCAGATCCGCGTGACGTCAGTGGAGTTGCCCGGCGTGCGTGCGGGAGAAATGGCGGACGTTGTGTCTGTTTTCATGTCAATCGGCCTTAGTGAACAGAAAGCTAAGGAAACTTTGAAGAATGAAGCCCTCGCTACCACACTCAGGAAAGCCATCGAGATGGTATGTGTTTAACTCTGCGGCCCCCGCAAAACTTTCCTGTCACTTTCCAGAAGTTACAGTGCAATAATAAAAATATAAACAGGTCACTGATGCTAGTTATTCTTCTGCTGTTTCCAGGCACAAGGGCAGCTGGGCTCCACGAGTATTGATAAAAGCACAGGTACGCTCCTGTACAGTATGGTTACTCGACTCAAAGACACGGATCGCCTCGCTCTCCTCACCGAGTACATCACCGGAAGAAGAATCACCACAGAGCTGCAGGTGACAGGTAGCCCACTCTACCCCTTTGCCACGACTCTCCGGTGCTTAAGCCTTACCCCATACAGTGTTTTTACAGTTGGACTTCACCCTTCAAGGGGAACTGCACAAAGTGTTTTGTACACACAAAAATGTGTAAAGGGAAAATAATACTCACTTTTCTTAACAAAAGTCACAATTTAAAGAACAAAGTTAATAATTCTAAATAATTGTCCTGGCATTTGAAAAGTTGCATTCTTTAGACATTTAACATTAATACCAAAGCCGTGTTATAAAACCAAAAAACGTTTATTTTAACAAGAATTTTACATTGAAATGAGACCCAGTGCAGTGATCAGTTAGCATTTTTATGTGAAACTAATGTACTCAATGTAAAGTGAGGGTAGGGAAATCTCACTGGGTCGCTGGAACACCGGCGTTGGAAAACTCCTGAATGAACTCTAACAACGGTCGATCATTCGCTCGCTTTTCCTGCAGGTGAGCTCTGCCCTCTGCTAATGCTTATGCTCGTCTCTCACCGCCTGCAAGGACTTTTTTTTTTTTTAATTTCACTCTAGATGTTTGTTGATCTAAAAGCTTTCCTCTCATGACGGTTTCCCCTGCGCTCTCACTCCACAGCGGCGCTGGACTTCCTGAAAGCTCAGCTCCAGGAGGACGTGAGCCGGAGCCAGTTTGAGTCGGCCTGTGGAGTCGGAGTGCTGGTCACACCGGAGCAGATCGAGGATGCAGTAAGAACCGACACTGGCCTCAGCGCACCTGTTGATCACCTTATGTTCCAGCTTTACCATTTTTTTTTATTTCATCAAAGCCAAAGAAACAAGTGCAAACTTAAAGCTGTTAAATTTCTCTGTAACTTTCATCTCTTACGTTTTCTCTCTGTTTCAGGTGGAGCGGATCATCAGGAAACATAAAGAGCGACTGCTGGCCGAGAGATACCGATTCAACATGGGCGTCCTCATGGGTGAGAGAGCGCGTCTCTTAACTCACCAGAATTTTACATTTACATTTATGCATTCGACAGACGCTTTTATCCAAAGCGACTTGCATTAGAGGAGAGACGACATGAGATCTGTTACACCATCAAAGTCTATCTCAGCTTCTCATAATATAAATGTTATCAACTGATCAATAAACCAAAGCAGTGAGGAAGTAGAGGAAGAAGATAAAGACAGAGGAGGAAAAAAAGAAAGTTTTTTTTTAATATAAAGTAGGTGTTCCCTGAAGAGAAGAGTTTTCAGTTTCTTTCTGAAAGGTATGCTAGGCACATTTATTTCTGTAGCACATTTGGTGCGCAGGGTAATTCAACGTGCTTCACATTGGAAACAAAGAAAAAAAAAGTACATTTAATAAAATCAAGCATAAAAAAGTCATTTAAAATCAAAGTGATTTAAAACTGAAAATTTAAAAACTTAGATTAAAACAGATTAAGAGAGTGAAGTGCAGAGATAAAATAGTTGTTGGACGTTGGTGCTCAGTCGACAAAAGCTCAAATAAACAGGAGAGTCTTTATCCTGGATTTAAACATGACTAAAGTGTTGGCACCCCTGATCTCCTCTGGAGCTGGTTCCTCTGTGGGCCGCAGGGGAACTAAAGTATTGGCACCCCTGATCTCCTCTGGAGCTGGTTCCTCTGTGGGCCGCAGTGGAACTAAAGTGTTGGCACCCCTGATCTCCTCTGGAGCTGGTTCCTCTGTGGGCCGCAGGGGAACTAAAGTGTTGGCACCCCTGATCTCCTCTGGAGTTGGTTCCTCTGTGGGCCGCAGGGGAACTAAAGTGTTGGCACCCCCGATCTCCTCTGGAGCTGGTACCTCTGTGGGCCGCAGGGGAACTAAAGTGTTGGCACCCCTGATCTCCTCTGGAGCTGGTTCCTCTTAGGGCCGCAGGAGAACTAAAGGAGGATTCACCCTGAGTGGAATTAACCCGGGGGAGATCTCATTTATCTGATCTGAGGATCTCAGCTCTCTGTTTGGTGTGTATTCTCTGATCTTCTCTGTTAGGTGTTTAGCTGCTGAGTTATGTTTGGACTTATATACGAGCAGCAGAACTTTAAAATCTATTCTGAAGGAGACCGGCAGCCAGTGTAGAGACTGAAGAACTGGAGAAATGTGTTCTGACGTTCTAGTTCTGGTTAGGACCGGAGCGCTGCATTCTGAACGAGCTGGAGATGTTTAATGGTGGTTTTGAGAAGAGCGGTGGCTGTGAATAAACCATGTTTGTGCTCTGCAGGCGAGGCCAGAGATGCGCTCCGGTGGGCCGACGGGAAGGCTGTGAAGAATGAAGTGGACATGCAGGTTTGTTTCTTTGCTTCTTTGATCAAAGCCTGGTTTGTGTAAGTGGCTCTAAGTCTGTGTTTGGGATCTCAGGTGCTGCACCTTTTAGGCCCCAAGACTGAGGCCGACTTGGAGAAGAAGCAGAAGGTAAAAATGTGCTGCTTCATCTCTGACGGAGCTGCTCTAGCTATGATTTAAAGTACACAAACGGATTCAGGGGGGGAGGGAGAGAGAGCGAGGGGAGGGAGAGAGAAATAAAAAGAGAGAAACAGATAGAGTGAGATAAATTAGGAGAGAAAGTAGGATGGAAGAGAAAAAGTGAGAAATGCAAAAGAGAAAGAAAGAGAAATGAAAGGTGTAGAAAGACAAGTCATACAACATTAAACTCATTACATATAATGATGCCACCATCTTGTCCAAAACAGGCTAATAATGTTTTTCACATATAACATATTTTCAAACAAACGAACCTGTTTTTTATTGATGAGTAAACAGCTTTAACTTTAGCTTTAGGCAGAAACATTTTTAAGAACAAACTGTCTATAAGCCAGATTTAATCCGTCCGCGTTCAACTCAAGTGTTGGTTAAAAAAAGAACGATTTATTTGACGCTAACCAGAAAAAGCTGTTAGTGTTTGAGGACGAGAGCGAATGCAGCGTAGCGCATGTTTACCGTTGACTGCGGAGGGCGGCTCCATCTTCACGTCTTTTTCAGCAGCTCTTGGTTTGGTTACCTGCAATCGGAAAGAATTTGATCTCGCCGCTAACATCAGGTTTAAAGATGAACTCAAATCTAAATATTTATTTTAAACCATAGATCAAAAATCATGTTTTTGTCAATAGTGGATCTGCTCAGCCAATCTTGTACGATGCCGCCTCAAGTTTAACTTTATTACAATATTAATTAATTCTGTTTCGTTGCTTTGATGAAATTAAAGAAACGCAATAAAGAAATCAGATTAATTATGTCATTTTTATTTTGAGGATTTCAAAAAACAACATCAAAATGGAACGTCTCTTATCTGCGCAACAAACAGAGCAATAAAACAATGATTCGCTCCAAGAGACGTTCAATCCTCTGTTTTTTTTCTCTTCGGGGTCCAGGGCCCTTCACACAGCTGCCGGTGTGTTTACAGCAGCCCCCGCCTGGCCCCCCGCCCCCTGCTGGTAGAAGCGTGTGTTGCAGGCTATGATGCAAATCTTCGTTGACAGAAATGTTAAAATTAAATGTTTATTCTACACAGTTACAGCATTGGAAAAATGCTGTAAAAGTGTGAAAGCGATCCTTTTGTTTTCAGGAACCGTTACCAAACCGGTTCTAGCGGCAGTCTCGGAACGGTTCAGTCTAGCGGAGAGACGGTGAGATGTGGCTCAAAAGAGGAAGCTGTCGAAATTACGTAATAACAGACTCGTTCATTCAGCATTCACAGCTACAGCACTGGGAAAGGACGTTTTCATCTTGTGAAGTGAAAGTGAGTAGATCTGGAGTGAGCCATACCTGGAATGTGTGCTCTGCATGTAGCCCATCCCAGTGTACACACACACACAGCAGGGAACACACACACGGTGAGCACACACCCGGAGCAGTGAGGGCCATGGCTGCGGGGCCCGGGGAGCAGTGGGGGCCATGGCTGTGGGCCCCGGGGAGCAGTCGGGGAACTGGAGCTCGCTCGAGGGCTCCACGGTTGCTGAAGATGGAGAGCAAGTGTTTCATCACTCACTCCACCTTCAACTCGGTGGATCTGGGGATCGAACCAGAGACCTTCTGATCACAAGTCGATTTCCTTATCCACCGGACCAGAACTGCCTCCACTGCATGGTAAACGTGCATATATGGAGACTGTGAAAAGAACATCTGCAAAAACAGTGTCTATTCCATATCTCACACTTGCACTATTGAACACTAATGAACATAAGGTTTTGAACACCAGCGAAAAGCTTGGGATAAACACATAAACGTGAATGTAAAACACCTTTTACCATAGAGCGGTTGTTTGTAAACGCTGGAACTCAAATGCTGAAATCACCAAAACGCCTCTTTAACAACAGCACAGAATCCCTGTTTTCTTACCAGACACTGATTATTGTATTGTTAAAATATTTTTCTTTTTAAATCACACATGGTATCTTAAATAGGAATCTACTTAGTGTGTTTACTTACTGTTACTTGTTAAGAAAATATCACCAAAACCTTCAAAGTGTCTCTTTTACCAAATTGTCTGGAAGTACAATCCAGGATAGCTTGCAAAGAATAAACCCCAAAACACACACTAACAACCTCGAAACGAAACGTGGCACAGCTTTCTGCCCTTTGTCCAGTTTCCCCTGGGAAT